>CM059300.1:2142500-2207500 GCA_030340665.1 Neosalanx taihuensis
GGGGGCAGGGGGCAGGGGGCAGGGGGCAGGGGGCTGGGGGCAGGGGGCAGGGGGCTGGGGAGTGGGCTCGGGGAAACTCACAGCATTGTGTCTCTGGTTCTGATCCGAGCATGTGTGGGTGTGAGCGTGCGTGCGCGTCCTGTATGTTGTGCCCCCTTCATACCCCCTCCCCTCGTCGACTGAAACAGGATTATCTGCCCCCTCGGGGTAGCTGGTGTATTTTTGGGTTGGTCTCAGTGGATAGAGAGACCCTACTGTGCGCTCTCCTCCTACTCCTCTGCAATCTCGCAGCCTCTTCCTCTCACTATCAGTCTGAGGATCTCTACCCAGTTCTTCCAGTACGATCCTTCTCTCCGTAGCCCTCGTTTCTTCCTTTC
This sequence comes from Neosalanx taihuensis, assembly GCA_030340665.1. NCBI lineage: Eukaryota > Metazoa > Chordata > Actinopteri > Osmeriformes > Salangidae > Neosalanx > Neosalanx taihuensis. The sequence continues at coordinate 2,142,878 of CM059300.1, forward strand.
CCCTCGTAGATCACACCTTCACGCTCCTGACCCCCCCTCCCCTCGCTCCTGGGGCGCGTATTCGGAGGACCAGGCCCCAGAAAAAACTCCCTAAACTCCAGCCGTGCCTCTCTCTGAACCCCGATAGAGCAAACAGGAAGCCAGTCTGTCGGCACCACAGCTGGTGACTGGCAAACAGCTGGCCGGAGCCAGAAGATGATAGGCTGCCTGTCTGGAGATAAGCCCCTCCCTCAACACTGGGACTAGTAACAGACAGACTTCTATACCCCTGTACTTATTTAGAGACTGGCCGATCCATTGAGACTCTGGGGTGGATGGATGGATAGAGAGATCGATAGAGAGATAAGAGAGATAGATGAAGAGTTCTATACAGGCTTCCACAGCAAGGGAGTATTTGCATTCATGTCCATTCACTATCATAGTACAAGGTAGCTGTGTTGACTCTTTCTGAAGGTCACTCTCCTCAGTCAGATGTAGGGAGCTTGAGAGCACATGCACACACCAGTCGATTGACCAATGAGACGCTCAGGATTACACTCAGAATCCCATCACACCCACACACCCTCCAACCGCTGAAAAGAGTTCCAATTACTGTAATTTATCACACACCGTGCTTTTTTTTTTTAACTCACGCCTACACACATACCAACAAACAAAGAAAAAAGTGGGTGTTCGGTGGAAGCAAAGACAGGGCTATGAATGTCAAGTACATAATTAGATACCATCGAACAATTAATTATAGCTTGCCGACATTGATGACTTTCTGTATAATTCCGTACAATGGCCATTGTTTACAGGATGTGAGAAAAAATACTTACAGAATGCGTACAGAGTTTATCCACATGTACTCATGTGGCTACTTCAACAGCTTCTGAGCGCGTGCGAGACGGGTCGTGTCTCCGGGGCACGTGAGGTGATGTCATGGGTAAAAGTCTGACTTTGTTGCTGTCATATTCTCCCTCTCTCGCCCCCCTCTCCCCATCCTCTCTCCCTCCTCTCCCCGGCCTCTCTCGCCCCCCTCTCCATGGCCTCTCTCACCCCCCTCTGTCCCTCCTCTCCCCGGCCTCCCTCGCCCCGTCCTCTCTCGCCCCCCTCTCTCCCTCATCTCCCTGGCCTCACGCCCCCCTCTCGCCCCTCCTCTCCCCGGCCTTCCTCGCCCTGTCCTCTCGCCCCCGTCTCGCCCCCCTCTCCCCGGCCTCCCTCGCCCCGTCCTCTCTCGCCCCCCTCTCTCCCTCATCTCCCTGGCCTCACGCCCCCCTCTCGCCCCTCCTCTCCCCGGCCTTCCTCGCCCTGTCCTCTCGCCCCCCTCTCGCCCCCCTCTCCCCGGCCTCCCTCGCCCCGTCCTCTCTCGCCCCCCTCTCTCCCTCCTCTCCCCGGCCTCTCTCACCCCCCTCTCGCCCCTCCCCTCCCCTCTCTCTGCACCAGGGGAGCCCCCACGCAGATAGCATTCCCTCACCGGGATGCTGTGGCTCTGCTGCTGTGTCCAGCGAAGCTGTCTATTAGCGGGCGTGTTTGACTGGAGGGTTAGAGGGCAGCTGGCTGCCAGGCAGAGCTGACATATTGCCAATAGGAACATCTTAGCGCGATACACACACTGAATAAAACCATTAAGATCTGAATGGAGCATGGCAAACTGCAGTGGCTGATCAGCCTGTACACTCCCTCCATCCGACTTCAGGAGTCTAGTTTCTTTGATAAAGCTTGCAATATTTAATAAGTCCCTTGGAGACAATAGCGTCTATGAGTCAGAATACGAAACCCGCCCAGAAGGAGAGGAGGTAGTTGGAGCCACTGACAGACAAATAATAATTTAAAAAAACAAGGTTGTTCGCATTCCTCAAACAGCTGCCATATCCAGCTCCGTATTTCCCTCTCTTCGATTTAAAAAAAGCATCTTGTCACCGAGGGCAGGTAATGTTCCCTCACCACCATCTGGAACTCCAGGCTTGTTCACAGAGCCCCATTGTCCTGTGAGCTCCTGCCTACACCAGCCTCTCTGCCCTCCCTGGAAGCCTCATCTCAGCGGAGAGACTGGGAAATGAGACGTGGGAGTGGGAGGAGTGAACATATGTTGGAAAAGTGCTTTAATTAATAAGGCAGAGTGTGGGAGAAAACAAGAGTTCAATTAAAAGTATCAGCCCACAGATTCTTGTGTGTGTGTGTGTGTGTGTGTGTGTGTGTGTGTGTGTGTGTGTGTGTGTGTGTGTGTGTACCTGCATTTGATGTGGTTTTGGTTGCGAAGACAAGCGGCTTGGTCGACCAAAGCAGGGCACACATAGTCTCTCTCTCTGTCTCTCTGTCTCTTGCTATTGATTTCTGTCTCTCTCGCTTGATCTCTCCCTTTCTCTCTCTGTCTCTATCTTGATCTCTGTCTCTCTTTCTCTCTCTCTCTCTGTTTCTCTCTCCATCTCTCCCTTTCTCTCTTCCTCTATCTCTCTTGCTCTCTCTCTCAGATTTAATATTACCTGCGTGGACACAGTGAAGGACACAGCCCAGTTCTGTTTACCAACACCTGCCTGGAATGATAAACCTCTAGCACAGGCACACACAGAGCAAACGACCACATAACCCCCCCCCACACACACACACACACACACACACACACACACACACACACACACACACACACAATAGTGTTTGTTTTTTACATGTAGTTCTCCTAGAGGGTTGATCCTGTTGCTGAGGATCCAGAGATTAATAAAACACAGGTGCTGTCTCTACCACCACCCTGTTCTACTGGAGGCCTGTGACTCGAGATATTTTAGTACCAGTGAAGCATCAGTGCTCCTGTATTTAGAAAGTGCTGACTTAGTATGTTATTTTCTGTGCTTTCGTCTTCTTGTCTCTCTTTATGTCTTGCTCTCTCTCCTTGTCTCTCTCCTTGTCTCTCTGTCTCTTTCTGAACGTTTCCTGTTGTATTTGCTGCCTTTCTGATTTGATCATAGCCTTAGCGGTAATAACCCCTCGTGCGTCACCAGCTTAGCCCAGGTAAACTTCCCATGCCCACGTTCTGATCAGAAGTGTTTGTTTCAAGATCCCCGGCTCGTCATCCTCCTCTACCCTTCCTCCCTCCCCCCTCTCCTTCCCTCCCGCCTGCTTCATCAGAACAGATGTACTGTTGTTCTTCCCTGACATTCTCTCCTCTCTACCTCCCACCTGCCTCACCCACACACACTTGCTCGCTTCGGTTGTGTTTTGGCTTGAGCAGCGAAAAGACTGGAGGAAGGAAATAATAAAAACAATTCTTCACTCCCACATGGGGGAGTCGACCGTGTGCAATAAGAGACTGGGAGTCTCCCCCTCATCTCTGAGAATATTAGGTTTGGGTCTCCTCCTGGTTGGTTAGAGCTGTTGTTATGGCGTTGTTTTGTCCCTCAGTCCTTGACTTATTTCAGTCTCCTATTGGAAGTCGTCTCCTTCATCAGCGGACCGAGGCTGCTGCTAGCCTGAGGCACGAGCACGGGACACAGATGGCCCCTGACTTCCGAATCCAATCCAAATGTATTTGTACAGCTCTTTTTACAAGCAATGTAATGGCTTCACCTACGACCGTGGAACTGCCCCATAGCCGACCTGAACCTCAGCCCCCTCAACTGTTACTGCTGTGATAATAACCATAGCAAGATGCCCCATTCGCCATCAGCCTTTCTTCCCCAGTGCAGTAAGACTCTTCTCCCTGCAACAGGCAGTCTAGCTCTGACTTAGCTTCTACGAAGCTCTAATGGATCAACTACCAGTCAGTCAAAAGAGGATAATCACTCTCTCCTTTTTTTCTAGTTTGTTTCCATCATTTCCCTCGTAATCGTTTGGCCCGAGGCTGGTCTTTAATGGGTTCCAACGGTTGACGTTTACTGCGACTTCGTTGGCAGTTCAATTCCAATCAGAGTCGAACTGATTGTGAGTCGATTATGCGTCTGCTGGATGTGTCAGTCTGACCTTGAAACAGGAATAGAATGCCGATTTCCTCCTCAGATCTTCTGCAGGTAGTAAAGATTGTCTTGTGAAGCCCCCCGTGTCTTTGAGCTGGTGACCGTGAAAGACGACTGTGTGTTCGGATAATGAGGAAGTTGGCACCCTCCACTGTCTAAACCCTGCCCCTACAAGTCTGTTCTCACCACCACCCCCTCTCTGGGATATTTACGTAAATAATTTCAACATATTCATTTAGCAGACGCTTTTGTCCAAAGCCACTTCCAAGAGAGAGCTTTACAAAAGAGCATCGATCACTGATCATAACAACGAGAACCCCCAACATTGCGGGTAGTCAGATTATGAAGCGTACATCGTGGGAAACCCAAAAAGTGCAAAAGGGAAGAACCATAAAAGCATTCAGTTAAACAAGTTACAATTAACTAGCATGCATATCAAACGTGCAATAGTGTACCCGTAGAACAGCAAGTAATAATAATATACCTCAGAGCAAGTACAAACATTTCAAATTCACTCAGCTATGAGGTATCTACTGCGTTCCAGACAGACATCTATTTACAGCGTGCCTCTCTATTGTCATGTGTTGGTTTTCTGTGGAGAGTGTGTGTAATTGCGTTGTGTTTCTGTCTCTCTGCAGAGATCGTGAGGGCGATGACCCATGCGATTAACCAAGGAATGTCCATGTACTGGGGAACTTCACGCTGGTCTGCTATGGAGATCATGGTAGGTGAAAACAGCATAGTTTCAAGTGTCAAAATAGGTGAAGCGGAATTTCCTCAGGGAGCGAACAGTCGGCTTTTTAACGGGTCAGAACTTCCGAATGAACAAACGTGAATGAAGTCAGTAAAGTTCAGGCGCAGTTTAATAAGGCCGAGTTGTTTTGAAGCTTGACATTAACGGGAGGGTGCAATTACCCGGGCGTTTGAAAAGGTGAGATTGTTTCCGAAAACTTTCAATACATTTCTTCTGTGTGCGACCACCCCTGTATCGCTCTTTATTCTCCTCTTCTCATCCCTCGCTCCTTCAGGAGGCCTATTCTGTGGCCAGGCAGTTTAACCTGATCCCTCCGGTGTGTGAACAAGCAGAGTACCACTTCTTCCAGAGGGACAAGGTGGAGACACAGCTGCCTGAACTCTACCACAAGATAGGCAGGTTGCATCTCTCCTGATCACGCGCCAGCCTTTCTCATCAGTCGCTACGTTTGTGGAAGCCAGCCTGAAATTGATTCCCCTGTTTTGTTTTGTTGTTTTTTTTCAGGCGTGGGCGTGGTCTCCTGGTCTCCTCTAGCCTGTGGAATCATCACTGGGAAATATGAGAACGGCGTCCCCGAAACCTCCAGGGCCTCAATGAAGGTACGGAGAACACCCTGGTCCTGATGTTGTCTCATGCTGCAGCACAAACCGTGCGGCACCCAGTATATTTGAGTTTGTCGTCCCCCCCCCCCCCCCCCTTTCTGTCTTTCTATTGTCCAGCCCTACCAGTGGCTCAAGGAGAAGATAGTGAGTGAAGATGGTAGGAAACAGCAGGCCAAGCTGAAGGAGCTGGCTCACATTGCTGAGAAGCTGAGTTGCACGCTGCCACAGCTGGCCATAGGTAAGACAGCATCTGGAACCGTGGTCAGAAAACTCTCAAGAAGTCGAGAGACGTCTATCTGTAGTCCTTGGTAGATTATCCTTGCCTTTAAGTTGCTGCTTTGTTGCTAATGTAGTCACCATGCAGACGGGGTGAAGACAGCTCACCAATCTTTTTAATTTCTTCCTCTTTAAACGCTCCAGGTTAACCCTTATCTGTTAACTTCACCTTCCCCTCCGGCTGATCCCTTTCACAGCTCCAGACCCTCCTGAAAAAGCTTTTAAAGCTCTCATTCTATCGCTCTTTCACCCACTCTCTTTCCCTCCTCTTTCTTTAACCCTGTCTCGATCTCCTCTCTTCTCTCTCTCTCTTCTCTCTCTCGCTCTTCTCTCTCTGTCTCTGTAGCTTGGTGTCTGAGGAATGAAGGAGTAAGTTCAGTGTTGCTGGGAACATCCAACCCCACACAGCTAACAGAGAACTTGGGAGCCATACAGGCAAGGATAGAGATGGGTTACATGTGCTTTCTGAAACAGGTTTTCTAGGTTACCTTTGGTTGCTGTTTTACTTACTAAGAAAAGATCTGATCCAGAGAGAATGTATGAAAAAGCAGATTTGCCTGTTGACAGCGTTCAACATTTAAGTATTATTTGTATTTATCTTTTAATGCACGGATTGCAGGTCATTCCGAAAATGACAGCGAACATTGCTACAGAAGTGGATCACATACTGGGGAACCGACCTTACAGCAAGAAGGACGATCACCACTGAGAGAACCCAAGCAAAGAACCAGAACCCAAGAAGCTGGAGACGCTCTCAGCCATAGCACCTCAAAATGTGTGCCCAAACTCGTGTGTGTGTGTGTGTGTGTGTGCGTGAGCGCATGCGTGTGCGTGCCTATGTGTTCTCCTGTCCTAGCCGGGGTCAACCAGTACTCAGTGTTGTGGTGTCTGAGCTCCTTAACCAAGCATGCATGTTAAAGCTATGCCAGTCCCAGCTAAACCCAGTCTGTTTCAACCTAGGATGCCAAGAAGCAGGTCATGACACGCAACTATCATGTCCTAATATACACAGACTGAACGGTCATCTCAGACGAGCTCCACCCCCCTTTCTGAGGCTCCACAGTCAGCTTCTATGATGAATGCGGACGCCAAGTCAGCAGGGTGATCTCGTCAAAGCCAACAACTATGTCCAAGAGTGAGGGGACTTTTGATTGGCTGAAACAGACACATCTCTACATTACATTTCATATATTAGCCATGAACACATGATTACGTGGAAAAAAGACATCTAGAACACACTGATGTACACACCCACGATCTCCTGCAATGTAATGGCAGCCTGTTTCATTTTTATTGTCATATCTCATATGGCTAAAATACCAACAGAGGAAAGTTGAATTGAAGGATATTTCAAAACAACTATGAAGAACTGACTGTTACACTAATTTCATTGTATGTGCAACTGCAGTAGCTTGTATATTGAGCAGTGAAATGTATTACATTTACATATTTTTGATTGAAATAATCAGTCATGGTTTACCCTTGTGTAAGCCGTAAGCAAGCATAAACAATTGTAGATAAGACCTGCCCAGAGGCTCCTAAATGTATTTTGTTGTTGTTCATTTGTACATATATAAATAAATAACATGTGTGAAAGTGTCTCTGGCCAGTGTGTTTTAATATAAACGTGATACTAGCTGGAAACGTGAACTGAATTATGAAAATAGTTTTGACTCAAATCTTATGGGCTCTCCAACACATTTTCAGCACCAATTTAATCACCTCTTAACATGTGTCTTGTTTTTCAATGGCATACAGTACATACATGTAAATAGAGCTCAAAATAAGATCTTCCCACCATTTGTATATGTTCGGTTCAGAGAAACCTGCAGCACATGTACTTAATGATACTCTTTTTGCTGAAAGGGAAACATGGAGACTGATGTGACCGAGGACATGTCCAGCCAGATGTGTGACATCACCACTGCAGCTGCTACCCCTGATGTTCCCATGAAAGATCTTCTGGAAGAAGCCAGAGCTCTCAAGGGTAAAAGACACAGTTGCAGAAGTTAAACACCTCACTGTTTCCTTGTGAATCCATTGACACGTTTTGCCAGTCGCAGTGTATAGTGTGGGCTAAAATGTTTTAAACTCTGAAGACGGAAGAGAGGTGGCCACTGAGATCTCTGCTCAGGTCAGAAGTCCTGCAGTTAACATGGAGGAAGCTCTCCATGGACCGGTCATGGCTAACCATGATCCAACGATGAAGGCAGTCAGTACGGAGGTCACCTCAGACCAGCGGCAGCCTTCCCTGAGCCTCCTTCTGGAGGTGGAAGCTCCCGTGGTCGAGGCTGATCTCTCCAATTAGATTAGATATACTTTATTAATCCCACAACGGGGGAATTTCACTTGCCACAGCAGCAGAACAAAAGTAGAAAAAGGCAAAACAAAAACAGATAATAAAGAGATAAAACCACTAAAAAGACCTAAGAAAGTTCAGAGCTGCTGTAACCAGCGGCCACTCACGCGGCGCCATTTTCTCTGATAAACCCAGCGTGATCCCTGGCTGTGTCCTAACTACCTCTTCTGAGGTCCAACACTGGGGAGACACAACAATCTATCCATGTTCTGAAATGTTCATTATAATCTTTGATATCAACTTTGCATGATGTGAAATAGCATTGCAACGTATTGGTATCCACTGTAGGTACTGTGGGATGGATGTTGTTTCTGTTCTCTTACATGGTTCTGTTTCTCTAGAACATTCCTGTTTTCCTGCTGCTGCGGCGGCCTCCCCTCAGAGGACTAGAACCCTCTTCTGGGCCATATTACACCAGCTGATCACATTTACAGCTAATAGAAAAAGCAGGTGTAAAGATACATATTCTTGGAGCATATTCAAGTATAATTCTACCCAAAACTTGGAGAAAGCGGATAGCATTTGTTGGTGCAATCATTGATTTATAGGCCATCTATCCAATCAGCCAAGCTGGGTAATCAATCTTCGTGTGATGCTCGATCTGAATGCTGGTTAAATGATCATCCGCCCTTTTAGACACACAGTTTACTGACTTGACACTGTAAATACCACTCACTGTCTTAGGAAAACTCGATCATAACAGTCCAACCTACACTGGAACATGGAAGTAGGCAGTTTAGTCATTTTCACAGCGTGGGTTCGATTCAAAACCGCTGTCCAGTGTCCTGAATCCGATGATCCAAACTAGTTTTGACAGTGGCCGATATGGTTTTCATCCATGTTGCTTTGGTTACCAACTTTGAAGCTCTTCTGCAAGTTTAGCTGGTATTAAGGAAGGCATCCGAGTTTTTATCCAAAGGATTGAAACAAATGTGTGCATTAAGGTTTAAATCAACTCATGTCTTTATCACTAGATGGCAGCAGGTAGCAAATTGCAGTGTACGATGAGTTTGCGTTAGAATTTGACGAGTGTACTGATATTAGTGGACATGCTCAACGCTTGGCCAAGGTGCGTTTTGTGGATGGAGACACAATCAGAGAAAACTTCCTGTTCTGCAAGGCATTGCCAGAAAAAATAAACAGGAGAGGAAATGTTTCTGGTCACATCAGAGCATCTTGACCAAGGAGGACTGAAGTGGGAAAACTGCAGGAGGTGTCTGCACTGACAGTAGTGCCCCTGATGGAGGAAGAGTTTTAGGACCACATTGTCGTGGGATTTCATGTTCCAGGTGTATTTCTGAAGTGGACATGTTAAATCGGGAGTCTCAAACTCAACTTACCTGGGTTCCACTGGAGATAGGATCTATCATTACATGGGCTGCAAGTTTGAGACACATTTACATTCAGCAGATGCTCTTATCCAGAGCAACTTCCAGCAAGTACAGGGACATTCTCCCTGAGGCCAGTAGGGTGAAGTGCTTTTCCCAAGGACACAACATCATGTAGCCATGGCCGGGAATTGAACGCACAACCTTGCGATCATGAACGCAACACCTTAACCGCTGAGCCACCCGAATCTCCTTAAGTGCACCTTTTATTTGAATGAAGAAAAAGATGATCAAATAGTTTCGGTGTTTATTTGATTCCTATCCAAGACACTTTGATAAGAAGGATTATATAATGTATTATATATTATTAGGCGGCTACAGAGTACCATTTTTGTTTGGTGGGGTGCTTCGTGTTTTTTCCAATGATTTAAAAAAATCTTGGCTCAAAAAACGATTGAACAACACTGACATAAATATTTAATAATATAATTTATTACCAATTATTCAACCACTCAAACGCTCGGATTTTCTCATTCATTTCCCTGACTCCTCCCACAATGTCGATAAACTAACCCGATTGGTTGATTCCTCTTCGTTTCTTTGAAAGCGCCCGCGCACCTTGAGAGATCCCCGCGTGCCGTAAAGTCTGGACCTAAACCAGCCTAAACCAGCTACTGGTGGGATTTCTAAAAGGACGGCTTAGCTTGTGATGAGCTCTCCAAAAACAACATAACGGTCAATATCAAACCGGAGTGCCCATCTTCCGAAGCCAAAGCCCCGCAAGATACGAAGTCTTCCAAGTTGCCAACGCTAACCTTTCCCGGTCTCCTCCTCCTCCTAGCAACCGCCCCGGAGAGCGAAGACAATAACAGAAGCCGTTAGCCTGCAGTGCTAGCAGCACCGAAGGGCTCCTCAGCCCAACAAAAAAAACACATAAAAACACTTTTCACTTTAACTAACTAGCGAGTCAAAAGGGTGAGTGTTCGACAACTGTGCTCACTTTGTGAACGTTTACAAGAACATGAACGCCAGTTGGGAGTAGCGAGTTGTGTAGTGTAGCTTGTTAGCCTTAGTTTCTGGATGCTCCGTGCAGTGTTGGCCTGTGTGTTTCCCCCTGCAGCTCAGCAGCCATGTCACTGTGGGCAGACTCACCTTTCGCGGAGCTCGGAAACATCCATGTGAAAGAGGACAGCGTGTGCGGGGGCCCAGACTCCATGGACATGCTGAAGAATGACTTTGATTTAAATAAATCCTATCCGTCTGCCCAGCGTGCTTTCCACAGAAAAGGTCAGCTGTCGCTGCAGCACTGGCATTACCCGGGATCTCTGACGGGTGAGTGCGCTGGTAGTTAACCAGCTAGGCAGAAAACAATGCATTAAAAACATACTCACTTTATTCATGGTTATGATGAAGTGTGGGGTTTGTACTGTGGATTGTTATACAAGTTATATATGCTACCGCCATCAACCAGCTTCCACCCTTTTCCCCACAACAGGCGATCATGTGAACTCTGGGAGTTCTGTAGCAACCAGAGACATCCAGATGTCGTGTCTGCATGGGTCCCAGTCCCTGATGCGGCCTGGCTTCCTGCCTCACCTGTCAGCTCTGGCAGGCACGGACAACCTGCTCAGCAAGCTCGCCTGCGGAGCGCCTGCTTCACACAACCCCTGCAAGGCCGCTCTCACAGTGGAGCTCAGGACAGAACAGGTAAGACAGCGACCAGGAGGACTTCCAGCCTTGTAAGGGAGTCATGGTCGCTGTGGATATGAGCGTCTGCTAAATCACTACATGTAAACATTCATGAAGTCAGACGTCCATTTCCATAGAAAGCTATTGACGTGCAGTTCTTGAGAAATGTTTTTGTCACACGGAACTTCTATTTTAATAGTGAAACTATCTTCATCTGGTAGACGAGGATGTGATGGATTTATAGCGTGCGTTGATTTGACTTTCCCTCTGTCCCTTTGCAGATAACAGCAGCCAATCAGCTGGCTTGCCAGCTGTTCGATTGCTGCAGCAGCGAGTTGATTGGGCAAAAGCTGTCCTATGTCCTGAAGAAAACCAATCAGATCCTGGATGAAGCTTTAAACGAAGAGTACCTCCAAGCAGACGGGCGCGTTGCTGTAGTAACCGGAAAAGTGGTAGGAGACAGTCTTTCTATGGAGATCACTTGCGTTCATCGCCAAGTTTACCGCCTGTTAAAATCCAGCGTGTGCCTGTGTGCTGCAGTTGGATGCGGTGAGTCTGTGTGGTGCCGAGGTGCCGGTGTCGGTGTGGACCCTCAGGCCGTCAGAGGAAGGGGGCCAGCACTGCCAGGTCCTGATGGAGCGTGTCCGGAGGATAGCAGCCCAAGTGTCTTTCTCACAGGAAGTAAGCAGCCTGGCGAGGTCATCTAACGCCCCCCCCCCACCCTCTGAACACCAACATCGGCCCACAGCTACCAACTGTAACCGCTGTGGCGCCGCTGCGTTTGTTTCCAGGGCAGCGTCCTCAGCTGCGACCAGGCGTTCGCCCATCTCCATGGTTACCACCAGGCCGGGGAGTTGACAGGGCTGTCTATTAGTGATCTGATGCCCTCGCTGCAGATGCCCCTCCACAGACAAGCTCTGCCCAAGGTGAGCCCTCCTGCCTTCTCTGGGCAGCCAGCCTCTAGACACCCACATGCTGCCCAGTGCAGGGCTGTAGTCTGGTAGCATGAGGCCAGCCTGATCAACCAGGTCACAGAAGACACCATTTCCCAGAATCCACGTCTTGTTTCCCAGAATATAAAGGGCGTGGCTCATCCGGGCCTTAATTCTGCTCCATGCCGTCCTAGATGCTGCGTCTCCAGAGAGTGTGTGGTCGAAGCAGGAGCGGCACCTCCTTCCCCCTGTGCGTCAAGCTCCAGGGGGCAGTGGTGTGTCGGCGAGCCCAGCGTCAGGGCCTCGGGTCTGGTCGTGCAGAGCCGGCCTGGAGCCCCGGGGGAGAGGCTGCCCAGGAGGGCCCGCCGTGGCCTCCTCTCACCTCCCCAGGGCATGGAGCGCCTGAGGTGGATGGACAGACGCAGTCACAGGCCCTGTCCTCCGGTACGGTCATCAGCGATACAGTTTTTCCAGTGTCATTGTATACAGAACAAGTCTGTGCACTGGAGAATACTGACATGTACTGGAGAGATGTGACTGAGTGTTTAGGGCAGTGGTGTCAAACTCAAGCGTCTGCTAATTCCATTATCCATTGTCCATTATTCATTTCTGTCTGTCTCTGTCTCTCTGTGTCCCTCTGTCTCTCTCTCTCTGGGTCTGTGGTGTCAGGAGGCAGAGATGACGGCGTCCTCTCCCCCGGCTCGGCTCTGATGTATTCGGGGACGGTGTGGGCGTTCGCTCCCCTCAGCGCCCTTCTCACCCTGCACCCCGACGGCTCCCTCCTCAGCATCCACAGCCACCTGGCTCTAAGCCTGTTTGGCTACAGCAAGGCTGAGCTCCAGGAGAAGGTAAGGCAGGCCGCTGGGGATGACGGCCCTGACCATCTGGCCGAAAACATGACAGAAAACTCCATCTAATTGTTTAGAAGTCGATGCAGTTATTTTGAACGAGATCCTCCTCTATTTGAGCTGGTTTACAGCCTGCCCTCATCTGCATTTACGTTTATTCATTTAGCAGACGCTCTTATCCAGAGCGACTTACAGTATGTACAGGGGCATTCCCCTTGAGGCAAGTAGGGTGAAGTGCCTTGCCCAAGGACACAACGTCATGTTGCCACAGCCAGGCTTCGAACCACGGACCTTCTGATTTCCAGCCCAGCACCCTAACTGCCTGCGCCGCTTAACTCGTCTGACCTGTGCCCTACAGACCGTCACCTTCCTGATGCCTGGCTTCTATGACTGGATGTGCAGCATGGAGAGGAGAGACTGCCCCCTCCCCCTCGCCCGCTCCCCAGGACACGGCCTGCTGCTGACCCAGTCCTCGCACCCCTCCAGCTGTGACACGGGTACACAGGGTCTCCTAGCCAAGCCAATGTCACGGATTCCTATGATCCAGGGGGGATTTGAACCCACAACCTTTTGATGGAACGCTCTTCCACTGAGCTAGACTCATCCCTGTAATAGTAAAAACATCTGTTTGTAAAAGCATCAGCCCTTGCCTGAACCGCTGGTACAGCTGGACTGTAGCCTATTAGATGTCATGGGATTTGATTTCTGCATGCTGCCTGCATAGTCATGTCTCTGTCTCTGTGTGTGTGGCCCTTCCAGAGCGCTGTAGATCCTCTGCTAGTACTAACCCTGCCCCTAGCTGCTTGGTGCCCCCGTCCTGTCAGTCTGCTGTCCCTGGCAGACACAAGCCCCAGGACAGGAAAGGTTAGCACCTGCTGACAGGATATTCCCCTCCTGCTTGCTGATCTCTCTTCCCTTCTCATCTACACTGCTGTCTCTGCGCTGACTGTTTTCATAATCAGGGATGTGGGGTTCAACAGGGCTTATGGGAAACGGTTTATAAAGTGTGTTTTTTATGTGTGTGTGTCAGACCCCTCCTCCCTGCTGGCTGGGGACATGGCCACGGTCCAGCACGCCTTCCAGACCCCAGGCTCCTCCGCCCGGGGCAGGATCTTCACAGGGACCAGCGCCAGGCTGGAGCAGCAGGGCAGTGCCCCTTCCACCCTCCACGCCCCCACCGTCACCTCCACACCCACGGTCAGGTCAGTGGACCCTCGTCTCACCCCAGGGAAGGTGGGCTCTAGCTCAGTGGCAGAGTGTTTGTAGGGTCATGACATTATACAGGGAGTCAGGTGGCTGAGTGGCGAAGGTGTCGGGCTGGTAATTAAAAGGTCCTTGGTACGAACCCCGGTTGTGCCAACATGACGTTGTGTCCTTGGGCAAGGCACTTCACACTGCTTGCCTCGGGGAAATGTCCCTGTTCTTACTGTAAGTCGCTCTGGATAAGTGTGTCTTCCCCCCCCCAGAGTGGAGGACACTTTGGAGCTGACGGGGGAGGCAGGGGACAGCACAGACGTCCTCCTGCAGACCTTCGCCCTGGTGGAGTACCCAGAAGGCCTCACCATCTGCCTCCCCCCCCCAGCCCAGCCTTCCAGCCCCAGACAGCAGCCCTGTCAACAGCCTCTCCATGGAGGGCAAGTTCCACTTCCTTCCCCCCCTCATCCAGGTGCCCTGGATGCTTGTGGTTCTGCCAAACCAGGGACCTCCAACCTTCCAAAGAAGGAGAACCAGCCGGTGGACCTCTCCGTCCTCCAGGACTCCAGCTTTGAAGTCATTTCCATGGGGAGCAGGTGAGGGCGTCCCCCTCTGATCTCATGTTATTTATCACAGGGTCATATCATGTTACATACATTTATTCATTTATCCAAAGCCAATTCCAAGAGAGTTTTACAAAAGAGCATCGGTCACTGAACAACGAGAGCACCAAACATTGCTGGTAGTCAGATTATGAAGCGTACATTGTGTGAAACCAAACACGATGTTGTTCCAGGTCCTCCTCTGGGTTCTGTGAGAAGTGGGCAGGTCAGGGCAGGTCAGGACCTGACCCCCCAGAGGAGTCTGCAGCCCAGCCGGACTCTGCCAGCTGTTACGTGGAGCTCAACACAGACGGGATGCAGGTGACCCGGGCCATGGCTGAGCTGGACCTGAGCGGCAGCGTGGAGCTCCCCCATGAGGAGGAGCCTGCCCACCTGCTGTCTCACACCTCCTGCGACACGGCCGAGCTGCTGCGCACCCCCTCCCCCTACGTGGTAGAGTCCGACCAGGAAGGAGAGTCTCTGCCTAAGGAAGGGGCTGAGGTCAGGGACAGTCCATTCCTGGAGAGGGGGAGGAGGGAAGATCAGGAGATGGAGCAGAGTCAGTGGGGAGCTGAGATGAACCAGGCCCAGGAGGTCACAGGTAAATTGACTCTGGGGAAGCAGGCAGAATCGGATACCCCCAGCACCTCCACCCCTAAGAAGACCCAGCTGAACGGACACCGCGGCTCCCCAGCCCTCAAGCAGCACATCCGGGAGGGTCGTTACCAAGGCTACGGTTACCACAGGGACGGTTCCAGAATAGGTTGGTAGAAATCCACATGTTCACCCAAAACAACCGACTTGGTCTTCCTAAAGGACAGCTCAGTGTTATCAGCAGCTCTGCCGCGCGTTTGAAGTGACGAGCCCTGGTCTCTCCCTCTTTGTCTCTCCCTCCCTGTCTCTCCCTCCCTGTCTCTCCCTCCTTGTCTCTCCCTCCCTGTCTCTCCCTCCTGATCTCTCCCTCCCTGTCTCTCCCTCCTTGTCTCTCCCTCCCTGTCTCTCCCTCCCTGTCTCTCCCTCCTTGTCTCTCCCTCCTGGTCTCTCCCTCCCTGTCTCTCCCTCCTTGTCTCTCCCTCCCTGTCTCTCCCTCCCTGTCTCTCCCTCCCTGTCTCTCCCTCCTGGTCTCTCCCTCCCGGTCTCTCCCTCCCGGTCTCTCCCTCCTTGTCTCTCCCTCCTTGTCTCTCCCTCCTGGTCTCTCCCTCCTTGTCTCTCCCTCCTGGTCTCTCCCTCCTTGTCTCTCCCTCCTGGTCTCTCCCTCCTGGTCTCTTCCTCCTTGTCTCTTCCTCCTGGTCTCTCCCTCCCGGTCTCTCCCTCCTTGTCTCTCCCTCCTTGTCTCTCCCTCCTTGTCTCTCCCTCCCTCTCCCTCCCTGTCTTCAGAGCTACAGTGTGAGGTGTGCCAGGCAGAGCTTCCTGGAGGCTGCTCGGTCTTCTGCGTGTGGATGAGCCAGCAGGAGGCGCTGCTGCAGATGGAGCCCTCTAACATGACCTCACAGGCAGACGCCTCCGCTCTGAGCCTGGGGGAGGTCAGCTCCCACACTCATCCCAACACTCACCCCAACACAGATCTACACTTTTTTTCATTTAGCAGACGCTTTGATCCAAAGCCACTTCCAAGAGAGAGCTTTACAAAAGAGCATCGATCACTGATCATAACAATGAGATAGACCCCTAACAAAGCTAGTTTATAGATGAAACATACATTGTGAGAAACCAAACAAGTACCAAAGGGAAGAGCCATAGGAGCATCCAGCCAAAGAATCATCAGATGCTTCCATATAAAGTAGGGATGCACTGGTGTCACACTCGTGCCATCGTGGGTCAAAGGGTGCAGGTTTCCAGGTCATCCAAGCACTACTTCAGCTGATGTCACATGGAGAAACTCGTTAGTGAAATCAGCTGGCGTAGTGCTTTGTAGACATGAAAACACCCTCTTGGCCCCCTGATGGCACATGGACTGCCCTAACGCCTCCTGTGTTTGGTCCTCAGCTGACGGGCGAGGCGGGCCGCGGGGACGCCCTGCGCTCCACCATGGACCTGGAGCAGTCGCGGGCGTGTACCGGCCAGTTTGACGAGGAGTACCACCCCATCCGGGCGGTGGGGAAAGGGGCCTTCGGCTTCGTGTGGCAGGCCTGCAGGCGCTCCGACGGACAGGAGGTCAGACTGGAGGCCCTTCTCTCTGGGCATGCTGGGAACAGTATTATGTTGGTGTCTGGTCTTTTCTGATTGGCAATTACATTGAGTCATTTAGCAGACGCTCTTACTCAGAGCGACTCACAGCTAGTACAGGGACATTCACCTCTGAGATGAGTAGAGTGAAGTGTGTTGCCCAAGGATGCAACATCATACTGGCACAGAAGGGTTTCGAACCAGGGACTTCGCTACATGAATCACCAGTTCTTCATGCATGGGCTCTTATTTTTTTTAAGTACTTAAGTTATGGTTTTTATAGAGGGGGATGGCATAACAGTGTGTCTGTGTGTGTGTGTGTGTCCGCTCCCAGGTGGTGGTGAAGTTCATCCGGAAGGCCAGGGTAGTGAGTGAATGCTGGGTGGATGACCCCATGCTGGGGAGAGTCAGCCAGGAGATAGCCATCCTAACACGTCTACAGCACCCCAACATTGTCAAGGTAACGCAACACGACACCCCCACGTTGTCCCGGGGGTAACACCTCTCGGCATGCATTCTGGGCTTCGTGAAAAGGTCATTAGTAACCCCTTGTGTGTGTGTGTGTTTCTCTGTGTGTGTGTGTGTGTGTGTGTGTGCAGGTGCTGGAGGTGTTTGAAAATGAGGGCTTCTTCCAGATGGTCATGGAGAAGCACGCTGAAGGCCTGGACCTGTTTGAGTTCATAGACAAGCAGCCCAGACTGGACGAGGCTCTGGCCAGCTACATCTTCAGACAGGTGGGACAGGAGCAGGCAGAACCCCCTCTACAGCAGGCCTGTCACACTCTGGTCCTGGAGGGCCGCTGTCCCCCTGCTCCAGCACACCTGATTCTAATGATCAGGCTTCCGTAGAGTTTGATAACGACTCTTCATTAGAATCAGGTGTGCTGGAGCAGGGAAACATCTAAAACCTTCAGGACAGCGGCCCTCGAGGACAGGAGTTTGACAGCCCTGCTCTACACTGACATGCACACTGTCTCTAGGGCCTCCAAAGAAACATTTCCTTAAGCACAAATGGGTTTAAAAAAGGGATGTTCTCAGAGAAACATGTCTCCTCCTGGTTGTCAGTTGGTGGCAGCCGTAGCCTACCTGAGGAACAAAGCCATCCTGCACCGGGACATCAAGGACGAGAACATCATCATAGACACCTACTTCCACATCAAGCTCATAGACTTTGGATCCGCTGCCATGCTCAGTCCAGGGAAGCTGTTCTACACCTTCTGTGGAACCCTGGAGTACTGCTCCCCCGAGGTGCTGCAGGGGAACCCGTAAGAACGCGCACACGCTCCACATCACTCACGTTCTCTCTCTCCCGGAGTCTTTCTGTGACCCAGGTGACGCTGGCCTGTGTTCTTCTGCAGCTACGAGGGTCCGGAGCTGGAGATGTGGTCTCTGGGCGTGCTGCTGTACACGCTGCTGTTCAGTGAGAACCCCTTCTGTGGCATGGAGGAGATCCTGGAAGCCAACCTCAGACCCCCCTTCCCCCTCTCCTCAGGTACAGACCAACCTCAGACCCCCCTTCCCCCTCTCCTCAGGTACAGACCAACCTCAGACCCCCCTTCCCCCTCTCCTCAGGTACAGACCCCCCTTCCCCCTCTCCTCAGGTACAGACCAACCTCAGACCCCCCTTCCCCCTCTCCTCAGGTACAGACCAACCTCAGACCCCCCTTCCCCCTCTCCTCAGGTACAGACCCCCCCCTTCCGCCTCTCCTCAGGTACAGACCAACCTCAGACCCACCCTTCCCCCTCTCCTCAGGTACAGACCCCCCCCTTCCCCCTCTCCTCAGGTACAGACCATCCTCAGACCCCCCCCTCTCCTGTACTCCCTGTGCTCCAGAGCTGCATGCTGGTATCCTGTCAGGCCTGCTGAACCCAGTGCCCAGCCAGAGGATGACCCTGCCCCAGCTGCTGCTGCAGCCCTGGCTCCGCCAGCCCATCTCACTGGCCGAGTACAGCTGGAGCGAGGTGGTGCCCGGGGCCCTCAGCCAGGGTGAGTGAAGGACGGGGCGCCCACTGCTGCTCACTGACCCCAGGCTGTTTGGAGGAGATGACATTCCCGTAGTGTGTAGTACAGCGGTCCCCAACCCTGGTCCTCAGGGCCTACTGTCCTGCATGCTTTAGACGTTTCCCTGCTCCAACACACCGGATTCAAATGAATGGGTTGTTATCTGAAGAATCCAGGGGTCTGTACTACGAATCAAGATTTGGCAATAATGGGGTAACTCATTACATAAACCACTGGGTTAAACCTGAAGTGGTTTCGTTAACGCCTAATCTTGATTCGTAGTACAGGCCCCTGGTAATGAACATGCATTAGAATCAGGTGTGTAGGAAGGGAAGGGGGAAACCTCTAAGACATGCAGGACAGTGGGGCCCTTAGGACCAGGGTTGGGGACCCCTGGTGTCGTAGGTTCCAGTCAGTGTGGTGGTGTTGAGACTGACAGATGGAAGGTGTGATAAGTCATCTAACTGATGTTTTGAACTTTGTCCATGCCAGTGTCTCTGCAGCCACACACGCTCAGTCCTGGAGGATTCCTCGGGGACAGTTTGTACCCAGACGTAGGGGAGGAGTCGCTCCCTGATGAGGAGGAGGAGGAGGATGAGGAGGAGAAGGCCTCCATGTTTGCCTTAGAAACGGAACTCATGAAGTACCTCTCTGACGACTGACAAACCGAACTACAGCACGGGGCTTCAAAGACAAGGAAACACAGAGGAATTAGAGAGAATCACTACAGAAATCAAATAGCATATTGGTAATATAAGAGTACGATTATTTGGCCATAAAACAGGACAAAATTAAGTAAGTAAATGCTACCAAAGAGAAAACGGAACAAAAAAGGTTATATGAAGGATTATGTATCATTTCTATGTATGTTTAACTGTGTTATGTCATTGAAATCATACATATTATGGTTTAAAATCTCATAGATACCGTGATGAAATAAAACTGGGTTATCATGCTTAAAAATGAACTCAAACCTGAATGACTTGTTATCTGAAGAAGTTCTTCCATGAAGTAGACACGCCTGCTATTAGAATGACGTTGATACAAATACTAATGTAAAGGCTTTATACTGGTTACATCACCTTGTAAATATGTTTACAATATTTTAATATGTATTTAATTCACCCGAATAAATGCTTTTATGATAATCCTTGGTGTTTTGTGGCCCTTTAAATCTTTATACAATTGTAAAGGCAGCTCGGAACTGATCTTAGGAGCACGTGGGAGACTGGGACATATTTTGAGGACGGACAAGCATGAGCGCTCACATCGTTAATCGACAGGTAAACTACAAGTTTCACATTGGCTATAGGTCATATAAAACATCTGTTTTTATTGCAGAAAGTACAAATAATAATAACCAATATTTAACAACTTTTATGCGCTTGAGATGCAAACTAAGGTCAGTGTGTTAGTTGCCAGGTAATGTCTCTCTGCAGCCGGTAGAATTCTGACTCTCCTGACCTTCCTTCATTAACAGTTTTTCTTCGTCTTTTTAACTATTTAGCTTCTCAGATGGACTCTGCGAAGTGCGAACTGCTTTGCATTGAATCAAAAGGGACTTGCCAGTGCGCTGCGTCGTGCAGCGACGACCTCCCGAGTCCTGTCTTCCAACCAGACAGAAGCGCAGCACAACGCCGACACGTCTGATCTGAAAACGGCCAAAGATCTGACCCTCAGGCCGCTGCTGGATCTGGGCTTCACAGACACCCAGGCAGAGCAGATCTGCGAGGCTGTGGCCAGGAGCCGTGGGCATGCTGGCCATGCCCTGTCAACTCTCACGGCGCTGTTCGTTCTCGGTCTCAACCCTTCCAGCGTGCTGAAGGTCTTGGAGAAATGCCCTGATCTTTACAAAGTGAACGGAACCCAGTTCAAGCAGCGCATCAGCAACCTGAGGAAACTAGGTTTGCTTGAAGGTGAGGGTGTTCATCTTTACATGACAGACACGAGCATTCACAGCTGTGTGCGACCCCTAAACGTCCTCTCCAACCCTCTCTCAGGCAGTCTGCAGAGGGTGGTGAGTTACTACCCTCAGATCCTCACCTTCCCCATGAAGAGGATCAATAGTGTGGTGCGCCTGCTCAGAGAGAGGTGCCTCTTCACCTTCCCACAGTCCACAGACATCCTGAGGGACTGTCCAGCCGTGGTGGAGGAGGACCTGAGCCAGCTGGAGTACAAGTTCCAGGTTACACCTTATATCAGTCCCTCTTATATAGCCTACAGTGTGTCTATGACTGGTTTGATATTTAGATACTTGGTTGTGGACCTAGGGTGTGTAATTCAGTTCTAGATGTCTCTACCAGAAATATTCTTCTTTTTTGGGGTTAAATATTGTCCATAGTAATAGTGCTTAACCTAACGCTAGCTCCTTTCCCCTACAGTATGTCTACTTCCGCATGGGTGTCAAGCAGGCGGAAATGGTGCGGTCCAAGCTGTTCCGAGTGCCCCTGGAGGAGGTCCGCTGCAGGCACGGCTTCCTGGAGAGGAGGGGGCTGTACCAGACGCCTGACAAGAAGGGCCAGACGCTCATCCTCAACCCCAAACTGGGCGACATCCTCAGCGTCAGCGAGGAGAGCTACCTTGCTGGAGTTGCCATGGCCACACAGGAGGAGTACAGCGTATTCCGGAAGCTGATGGAGAGAGAGTGGCAGGAGGAGGAAGGGCGGGAGAGGGACGTGATGTCTGACAGTGATGAAGAGGAGGAAGACGAAGTAGAAATTGATGGATATCAGAAAAGGAGGAAGAGATGAGGCTGGGATGTGGACTTCTGGTTCATATTGATGTTGTAAAAAAAAAAATCTAATTCTAGTAATACTAAAGAAAAAAAAGAGAATAAACCTCATAGTTGTCTTTGAAAACCCAACATGTTTTTATTTTTGAATTTGTGACTGAACTAAAGATTTATTTGCTGTTGTACGGGATTGTCAAGGTTCATGAACAAACAAGACCTTATGGTGGAACATTGAGCAAGGCGTGTTCTTCTAACAGGATGGCAGCCACTGTGCCCGTCACTCTGCCCATCGCTTACTCACCTCATCAAACAAGCTGCTTGCCTGGACAGAAGGGTAATGCAGGGTTGAGTGAACACTGTACAGAGACACTGATATAGAGAGGAAGGTGGCCTTCGGTCTGCATCATTAGTGTCAGCTCCGGATAGGAAATAAGATGCATGTCAACTACACTACCATGACTCACCTAGTGCTGGTACAGTCATTAACCCTGTCTGTAGTGGAGGCAGATACTAAAGAAGTATTTTAATCAGGAAATGTGTCCCTCCCCCTTTCGGAATTGATCCATTGGTGTTTCATTAGACAAGACAGGTGGATAGAGTGAAAAACGGTTAAAAACCCAGTCCAGACATAAACCCTGGGGTTATGAACTTAGGATTTCCTCACATCGATGAAGGGGAGTGAACGAGAATTCATGTGTGAACTACTGCCTGAATTGATATTCAGCCAGCACTTATATGGGACGGCTAAGTGGCTGTAGCTTTCTACATCTGTGTGTTATCAGCTGGGAGTCAACACATAGTACATCTGCTGATAACCCAGCAGTGGAGCATCAGGAAGGCATAGCTGCCATTGATTTATAAAAGCATGAAGACTAATGGATGCTCGCTCCAGCTGCTGTGGATATTGGACATGAAACCCCTGACTTTCATTCGTTGCTGGAGGAGATTTCATTACCTTTGGTAAATCAATAGATTTGTCCGTAATTGTGTTTATTTGCTAATAGTTGTTACTATGTAAACTTGAGTATTTTGGCTGGTACAGATTTGCAGAAAACAGCTGGTGTTAAAACAACAGTTCAACTGCGTATTGAAATACATGACAGATTAGAAAAATATACTGGTATTGTTGAATAAGCCTACTTAATTAGATTAGATTAGACTTAACTTTAATGTCATTACACAGGTACAAGTACAGGGTAACAAAATACAGTTAGCATCCAACCAGAAGTGCAAAACAGTTAATCCAACAGAATATAATAAATATGGGTATACTCAGAATATACATAGTATGAACAGTATAATCAGAATATACAGGGTATGTACAGATTCAAGTGAGATAAATGTACAGCTGTATAGTACAATATACTACAGTATTAAACAGAAATTAAACAGAAATTACCGGGTTGCATGTATGTACAGTTAGTGCAAATGATGCAATGAGCAATTAACACAAATTACATGTTTGTGAATATATTCATGTGTTGTACAAATCAGGCAAAACAAAAGGTATTAGGCAAATGAGCCCTTTGTATCAGTCCATGTGAAAAGGGCTTAACAAAAATGGTTTGATTTGAATAATGAGTACACAGGGACTAAAGTCCATCAAG
This sequence comes from Neosalanx taihuensis, assembly GCA_030340665.1. Classification (NCBI taxonomy): domain Eukaryota; kingdom Metazoa; phylum Chordata; class Actinopteri; order Osmeriformes; family Salangidae; genus Neosalanx; species Neosalanx taihuensis. Next base: position 2,165,896 of record CM059300.1, read on the forward strand.
GACTGGTTGATTTTAGAGATATTTTCCATGGAAAATGCAGTTTGTCACGCTCATTACACTGTAACTACTCTGTCATAGATGCTCTCTGTTAATTAAAAGTCTGTATAATGCAGATAAGAGCCTGTTAATAGAGATAAGCTGCTTCAACACCACACTGTTTGTTTTTAATAAGTCTGTTTTTGACATGATACCCTTCTGCTTTGATCCTCAGGAAAGCGGTGTCCGGTGTGAATCACGCCATCTGTGCCCAGCTTTGCACAGACACAGGAGCAAACAGTCCTGCGCTGTAATCAAAAGCACTTTCCCCCACATCGCTCAGTCAACACTCCCTTCCTGTCAACATGGCCAACATGCGCAACGTCTCCGAGGAGTGGTACCAGAGTCTGCACAGCTGGCACCTGGACATGCTCTTCATCCCCACCACCCTCCTCACCATCGCCACCCTCCTGGTCAACCCCGCCCTCCTGGCTTGCATCCTGCTCAGCCACACCCTCCGGCAGGAGACGCGCTACCTCCTGGTGGCCAACACCCTGGCGGCCGACATCCTCTTCCTCCTCCTGAACCTGGGCACCGTGGTCTGCAACGCCCTGAGCGTGGAGATGCGGTGGCTGCTGTGCGAGCTGGTGTCTGCCGCCACGGTCACCGCCTACTGCTGCGCCATCCTCACCGTCACCCTCATGGTGGCCGACACGTACGTGGCGGTGCGCTGGCCGCTCCACTACCACGACCTGCTGCCGCTGGGCCGCGCCCGCCACATCCTGGCCGGGGTGTGGGTGGGGGCGGCCATGTACCCGCTCTTCCAGGTCATCCTGATGGAGGCCATGGCTGACGGTGAACGCCAGAGTCCGGCCTTGTGCCTGGTCCTCATCTCCATGGGCACCATGGGAGGAGACACCATGGTGGGCGTCCATTTGTACTTTGCCACCGGCTTCTTCCTCTGCACCTTTTTGATCCTCTTCTGCTACATCCGCCTTTACATGGTCACTAAGACCCAGGGCATCTGGCAGAACCGTTACTCCCGGGCTCGGGTCACCCTGCTGGCCCACGGGCTCCTGCTCCTGCTCTACTTCGGCCCGGGCCTGGTGTTCACCATGGAGCTCTTCCTGCTGAGGAGCGAGCGCGTCAGTCTGGACGTGAGGGTGTGGATCAACACGGTCAACATGTGCGTGTTGACGCTGCTCCCCAGAGCCTGCGCCCCCTTCCTGTACGGTCTGAGGTACAGGGAGATCTCAGACACCGTGCTGCACCTGCTGCCTCCATGCTGCAAGCCCAGTCAGGTCAACGTGGCCTAGACAGACAGACAGACAGACACACCCCTGCTGCTGGAGAGGGCCGTCCATTAAGGCAGCGGGAGCGTGGAAAGACCAATTGCCTTCAATGTATTAAACGTTTCATTCCAAGTATTCACCAACCATCGTGTAATCAGTCACAGTCCCTCCAACATATTCATATCTACTGTGACGCCATTTTTGATTCCGTCCATAAATGAACAAAATATTTGGGAAACGATACACTGCATGTTCATCTTCAGGATGTCTCTATCCCGAGCTGTAACGTTGTATCGCGTGTCTCTGGTGCAGAAAGTGTGTCAGGTCGACGCCACGTAATCGACCCGTTCCGCCTGAACCAGGGACATTTCTAGGATTGAAAGAAGGGGGGGGCTTAGCCCCTAAGGAGGCCACATTTTTTGGGGACTCATTTGGGGCTGTGGATATCTATTGTTTCAGACAGTTCCTAGATTGGTTCAATCAGAAAGAGAGTGATTTTTCTCTGTATCTTTGCTCGTAGCATGTTAGAAATCATTCGTCCATGTGTAAAACAATAGTTGAATAAAATTTAAAAAATGAATCCCAATAATTATTTGCGGGGGCTGAAGAACACAGGGCTAACGACGCCCCTGGCCTGAACCATCTCCTGTTGCAAACCAAACAGAAACATTTGAGATATACACAGTTCCTCAATTGGAGACAACATTACGTAACGTTAAGGGGCTGCAGAGTGTTTATGGCCATTAGCCACCTAGACCTTGTTTGACCACAGCCAGGTTTCCAAGGAAACCATGACCTAACGCACCACTGGATCATAGAAAGCATCAACAGGACACTCAGGTACACAGCCCGCAGCCTCGGTCCCAATGTCACAATCGACCCAGCCGACGATGGAGAGCGGTGGTGTTGACGAGGCGCTGTCCTCCGTGATGGGGAGGGAGCAGAGGGTGCTGCTGTCCCTGCTGTGCACCTTCGGGAGCTGGTACAACAGCTCAGGAAGCGCTGAGAGACACTACCACACGTTCAGCCACAGCAACGCCTCTGAGCGGCTGGAGAGGCAGAGGGAGCACTTCACCAGAGAGTGGCACGTCTTCCTGCCTCCGCGCCACACGAGGGCGCTGCAGGTGTGCCCCATCCTGGCCTTCGTGGCAGCCTCGCTGGTGGCGCCCGTCCTCCTGGGTAAGATCTCGACCAGGTGAGTGCACGCCATGCCTACGGTCCTCCGCCTTCCTCCGCCTATCCCTGGGCGTACAGTCCAAGCTAACTATCTATCCTGGGTCTTTCTTCTTCTCAAGCCCCAGAATGCGCCAGGAGACCCGCTACCTCCTGCTGGCCAACTCGCTGCTTAGCGACCTGCTGTTTCTGTCGGTGTACATGCTGAACACCTGTCTGATTGCGGCAGGTGTGCTAATGTCTCAGTGGACCTGCGCTACCATGCTCTTCCTGATGGGGGCGCTGTACAGTGTGGGAATCCTCAGCACTAAGGCCATGGTCCTGGACACTCTGATGGCTGTTCTAGTGCCTCTGCGGTACCTAGCCTTGTGTCCTGTTTCAAGGTAATTTAGCATTGAGCTCTAGTGATCTACAGGCTTTACCTGTTTGAAGTGCATGACCTTTTGTTCAAAATGTTCTCTCTGCACTTACGCCTCCCCTCCCCAACTCTCCATGTCTTTCCAAATCTGGGTGTGCCTTTGTTTACCTCTCTCTCTCTCTCTCTCTCTCTCTCTCTCTCTCTCTCTCTCTCTTCCCTGTTAATTTCTCTCTCCTCCTTCCTCTCTCTCTCTCCTCCTTCCCATCTCTCTCTCTCTCTCTCTCTCTGTCTCTGCAGGACGAGGAAGGTGGTGGCGGTCATCTGGGCAGTGTCGGTGTTGTTCCCAGCAGCCTCAGTGGGAGTGTTGGTGTGGTACCACTCCACCCCCTGCTCCTACCACATCTGCTCCCTGCCGCTGCTGATGGTCCTCACTGTCAGCCAATCCACAGCCCTGCAGGTACCCACCAGGCGCTCTGTCACCAGCCAGCCAATCATCAGCCAATGAATCGTTTGGTCAGGATATCGGGAAAAAACGGTGATCTGGATAGGTTTCTGGACAGCTGGCCAACTGCAGAGACTCTAATCCCTCAACTGATTTTTGGATTGGAACAGCTAATTAGAGAGCTTGATTAGAGCTGGAACGTAAGCAGGGAAGGATGGCTGGCCAGAAACAGGTTTGGAGGGATTTGAAAACGCTTTTGATCGAGGCAAGATAATTACTGCCATAATTCCAACAGCAGGAGTGTATTATTCCTCACAGAGCTCATTCAGATCCATGCTAGTGTCTGATTCATCTACATGACTCATGAAGTCATGTTGTGCCGTCGGTTAGGGAGTCTGGTAATCAGAAGGTACCTGGTTCGAACCCTGGCTGTGTCAACATGATATTGTGTCCTTGGGCAAGGCACTTCCCCCCCACTTGCCTCAGGGAGGAATGTCCCTGTATCTGCTGTAATTCGCTCTGGATAAGAGCGTCTGCTAAATGACTAAATGTAAATGTAAACCTTCATCTGACACATAGCTATTCATATAAAAGCAATTTTAGCTAACAGCTGGATTGTTATATTCCTCCCTCCTGCTTGTGTGACCAGGCATCCATGCTCCTGACGCTGACCAGCATCCTGCTAATCCTGTTCCTGGCTTTCTCCGGATACCTGGCCCTCTACTGCCACACACACCTGTCCGGGGTGAGGAGGGGAGAGCGCTCCAGCCGCGCCAAGGGCACCTTCCTCATCCACTACCTCCACCTCTTCCTCTCCTTCTGCCCCATGCTGGCGCTGGTCATCGAGCTGCTCATCTACTCCCTCCACAGCACCCTGGACCTGCAGGCCAATCTCTGGGTGTCCCTGGTGGTGTGTAACGTGCTGCTGGTTCTCCCCAAAGCCCTGGCACCGTACCTGTACGGCCTCCGCTACAGGGACCTGCAGGCCCCGCTGCACGCCTTCTACAGCCTGAGGAGGCCCACCTGCATCGCCCCCGTCCTCTGACCTGGATGGGGGTGGAACCACACCATCAAGGAACTATCATTTAATAAATAACTCGGCTGTACATAACTGAATTGCTTGGGAGAACCAAATATTCCACTAGAGGGTGCTGTGGTTAAAGCAGGTCTAGGCTTATGCTATGCTCTTTAGTTTGCCTCCACTTGGAAATTCCCAAGAAACTGTGGAAAAGGGTGAAAGTGGATGTGGCAAGACGGTTCACAGGAATAAGGAAGTTGCTCTTTGAATTACCCGTACATTGTGACGTCATCGTTCCTTACCTGAAAGAGAGCCGTGTGCAGCCCCTGCATATTGTGCCATCCATGTGCTGCATATCAAATTACATTCCCTTTGTTTACCACTTTTAAAGCGGAATATTTGGGATATTGTGTGTCTCGATAAACAACATTTAATAACAAATGGTGGATAAAAAGATAGTATTCTGTTTTTACTCGTAGTTGTTCGAGAATGTTTTGTAAATATTTTAACTTTTCCAGTATCGACGTGTCAAAATTGTTTATCTATAAATTATAAACCCACACTCACGAAAAAAGATGTCGCCTTAGAAGGCAACCTTGTACTTTACGGCCAATATCTATATTATTTCACAATCTGACTTGGCAGTTTTAAAGTTGACCTTTTTTTGTCCTAAAAGCTGTTTTGTTTGCAAACAAAGAATAGCCACGTGGAGGACAGGCGTATCTTGGGGAATGCTGTTTTTTTCCAAAGCAGAAGTATGGACTTCCCTCTCACACGAACTGCATTACCCATAAGCCCCCTCCTTCTCCAGCTGACTTGGAACACTGTGTTTTTTAAGGATGTGACATAAAGGCCAACTGTATTCTGTGTTTACAGCTCAGTCCAGTTTCTTTGTCTCTGCCATCATAACAAGTCACCATGTCTGGTGCATGATTTATATAGTTTAGTTTCCTTCTTTGAGTAGTTTAGTGAGTTAGGCATCAGTAGAGGCATTATTTTCAGGAAACACTTAACTTTTCAGTTTTGTGTGCTTTTTCTCCAGTACAAACCAACCTACTTGGACTGTTTTGTTCAGAAACTTCTTGATAAGGTATGATTCTGTCAATATTTGTAACTGTCTACACTCTGGAGAAATGTATTAGACCTTCATTTTCAAGTTCATCTCGATTAAATATTAATATATAATACTCCTCAAATGTATTTATATAAATATTATGTGTACATTATTTGCATACATCTGAAAGACTACGTATGCTTCTATTGCAGCTTTGTTACCTTAGAACAATAATAGCAATGGAAACATTTGCATTATTATAAAACATGTGTATATCTTTACACTGAAACAGGTTACAATTTGAACTTGAACTTTTGTTTATTAGAATATCGCACGCTTGGTTAAAATCTCTTAATTGTAGCATACCAAGATTACAAGATTACAACAAATAATGGTGTTATAGAGACAGTAATAATGCATAAAGTAATCTGGAGTACAGAACAGAATATTACAGAAAATAATAATATTAATACAGAATACAGAATAACAGAAAATTGAATATAGGATAAGAGGAGAGTTAGACAACTGGTTATTTCGGTCCACCGACGCACGGACACTAAAACACAAGGATAAAGGTGTGTTTGTTTGAGATAATGGGTCTCTATGTTCGAGCTCCACTTCATAACCCCGCAGAAGTATGAATTTACGTCCTATTTTTAGCCCTGCTGACTGGTGAATGTAGGATGTCTGTAGGCTGCGGTGATCATTGTCCTACCGTGCATGGAAACGCGCTCAAACAGTTCTTTTATTTATGTATTTATTATTTTATTTATTTATTCATTTCATTCATAGCAACATAATAAAAAATATTAATAATAATAATCTTGAACAGAGATGATAGATGAAGTTCCTCACTTATTCCTGTTCGCAGATACTCAGACTGATACACGATTATAATCGCACGTTACGAAAATGTAGTAACTCCGGAGGCTTCTTGTTTCACATTTAAGGAGCTTTTGACAGACTGGTTTGTGGGATTGGAGATGACCGCATTCAGCGCCGACTGTTGTCAGAACCGGATTTGACATTTGAGAAAGCACTGAAGCTGGCACAAGCCATTGAGACAGCCAGCAAGGATGTTAAGGATTTACAGTCGCTGGAGTCTACACCCTCACACATGAGGGCACCTCTAGCAGTGCACAAAATGTCTGCAAAGCAGTTCCCCACTAAGCAGCAGCACCAGTATAACGCTTGTTACAGATGTGGAGGTGAGCAGCACAGGGCTGGGGAATGTAGGTTTATTAAGGAAACCTGTCATAAGTGTGGTAAGATTGGCCACATTAAAAAGTGTGTAGGTCAGGAGGCTCAGTTAGCGCTTCACAGGCTAGAGGGGGTGGAGTACCAGCAGGGAAGTCTGGGAAAACCCAGGGAACACATTATGTCAGCCAGGGGGAGGGCGACATAGACGAAGATAAAGTCATGTTCACACTGTACAAACTAGATGAACTAGACATACCAGCAGGGGAGCCATTTATACAGACGTTGACTGTTAATGGGGGTAAACAGCTATTTGAAATGGACTCGGGGTGTGGGGTAACAGTAGTGAACCACTCTGTGTACAAAACCTTATGGGGGAAGGAGGTGCCAGAGCTACGCGCATGTAGAGTGAGGCTAAAAACATACACAGGACATAAAGTAAATGTTGTGGGGGCAGCAGTGGTTAAAGTACAGCATAAACAGCTAGTAGAGAACTTACCATTGGTAGTGGTGGCAGGTTCAGGCCCCAGTCTAGTAGGCAGGTACTGGATTAGGAGGCTTGGGTTACAGTGGAGACCAGAACCCCAGATCCACCATGTTCAGACAGAGACCCCAGAGAAGGCACAGTGGAGACCAGAGCCACAGATACTCCAGGTTAAAGAGGAGACCTTGGAGGAGGTACTGGGGGAATTTGGGGAAGTTTTCAAAGACGAACTAGGGAGATTCAGAGGCCCCCCAGCAAAAATATACGTGGACAAGGAAGCAGCCCCCAGGTTTTTTAAAGCCAGACCCGTCCCATACGCCATGAAAGGGAGAGTTGAGGCTGAACTCGACCGTCTCCTTGCAGAGAAGATAATTGAACCAGTAAAATATGCTGAGTGGGCAGCGCCGGTGGTCCCTGTGTTGAAACCAGATGACACAGCAAGACTATGCGGAGACTACAAATTGACAGTGAATCAGATCTCAAAACTGGAGCAGTATCCAATTCCCAGAATTGAGGACTTGTTTGCCATTCTTTCAGGTGGAAAGAAATTCACAAAGTTAGATCTGAGTCACGCCTGCCACCTAGTGGACCAGCGGATTAACATGTTTTAATTACTCTGCCCAGTTATCACAGAAAACAACAGTAGAATTCAAGTGTATCATAAAACAATCCACATATCGATAAGTGACAGCTTGATGGAGAGTAAATCAAACTGGAGAAAGATACTTTAATGACTGTGCTCTTGAGTAAAGAGGATGAGCTCATTGACAGGTTTGCTGTCTGTTTGGGAGTCTAACAGTCTGAAGACATCAGGGTTGAAAACAGAAAACAGAGACTGACATGAGGGTTGGCCTTGCCAGCGTTGCCTCACTCTCCTCCCTTCGGTAGTAGGAGGGGAGGAGTCTGTCCACAGTGTCAGCAACAACACTGTTCCATTTCCCCGGGAGGTCTTAAACTAGAATTCCTTCTATCTTAAAATGCAACCCATAAAAACCACCAGTCTCTGGTGGCAGTCATGCAAAACACTGTAACTCTATCCCAGGGCTCAGAGCTCTGGAATTGTTTGTGTTAACATCTTTTTTTTCTTTTTCTCTGTTTCACATACCTCCCTTGTGACTTACTAGCCTCTGTAGCCTGCAGATCCTCTATTGCTCCATTACCCCCCCCCCCCCACCCCCTCCACCCCCCACACGACAACAACAAATGATGTTATCAAGGGAAACATTTCTCACACACTTAGCAGTTTTGCCATATAAAAAAATGAGCTTCCAGTACAGGTTGCATTGAAACGTTCGTTGTCCCTGTCCCTCTGCATGTCCCTCCCAGGACTAGAGCAGATCTCTCCAGCGAGGCAGCAGCCATGGTGTTGATCTTGGGCAGAAGGCTGAACCGGGAGGACACGGGGACCCGGGACTCCCCTGCCGTCAAACGCAAGGTGACTTTCTGCAAAGAGACACGTTGTGTTTGATGCACGTGGCGTTGTTGTCCGGTTTTGTCATGTTTAAAAATATGTTTACCTCAAAGATACGCGTTTGTGCGTTAGAACTATCTTGACTTTTACCGACCGGGAAACGAAACTGTGAGATGACACGTATCCAGGCCCTCAACTTTGAAACGCAACGTTGTTGTTTGCTGTGCCTTCCAAGGTGTTCGAGGTGGACTCCAAAAATCTGACGAGTCAGGACATCTTGGACTTCTCCTCCGGTTCATCCCACTCCGAGGCCATCCTGCAGGTGTTCAACGAGTTCCGTGACAGCCGCCTCTTCACCGACGTGGTCATCAGCGTGCAGGGCCGCGAGTTCCCCTGCCACAGGGCCGTCCTCTCCGCCTGCTCCTCCTACTTCCGGGCCATGTTCTGCAACGACCACCGCGAGAGCCGCGAGATGCTGGTGGAGATCAACGGCATCCTGGCCGAAGCCATGGACTCCTTCCTCAGCTACGTGTACACCGGCCGCGCCAAGATCACCACCGACAACGTCCAGTTCCTGTTCGAGACCTCCAGCCTCTTCCAGATCTCCACGCTGCGCGACGCTTGCGCCAAGTTCCTGGAGGACCAGCTGGACCCTTGCAACTGCCTGGGCATCCAGCGCTTCGCCGACGCCCACGCCCTCAAGCACCTAGCCAGCCGCTGCCGCATCTACGCCCTGGCCAACTTCCCTGACGTGGCCCAGCACGAGGAGTTCCTGGACCTGCGGGTGGAGGAGCTGGAGGAGTACATCGGCAGCGATGAGCTGGCCATCGGGAAGGAGGAGATGGTGTTTGAAGCGGTCATGCGCTGGGTGTACCACACCGTGGAGAACAGGAAGCCCCTGCTCAAAGAGCTGCTCCATCACGTTCGCCTGCCCTTGCTGCACCCCAACTACTTCGTCCAGACGGTCGAGGGAGACCAGCTGATCCAGAATGCGCCGGAATGCTACCAGCTGCTGCACGAGGCTCGCCGTTACCACGTGCTGGGAAATGAGATGATGTCACCCAGGACGAGGCCACGCAGGTACCGCCAACAGGAAGCGTTATCGTTTACTACACAATCTCAGCTGTTCAGCTGTTTTACTATGCGCCGATGTCCTGGTATTGGTTTTACTAGGACGTGCTGTTTAAATGTGCTTTGCATACAAGGACCTTTGAAATTCCATACACCATGTTCTTTGTTTAAAAGTCAGGTGGACGTAATGAGAGGGAGAGGATGAGGGAACAAGACAGACACACACAGAGAGGAGACATTCCACTGTGTACTCCTGTATGGGAGGAATTTCAACACACTCACGCACTCAATCACCTTTTGAGGTTGTGCGTGTGTGTTTGTGTGTGTGCCGATGCTCGTTCTCTCTCAAACATAGTTTTTGTGTTGAGCTAAGCACACAGTGTCTTCATTGAGAATAGATTTATTAGCCCCGATGCGAAATAAAAAAGTATCATGACGTGTCTTAGCTCATACTCATTCGATGGAAATGTTGCAAGAAGGAACATACAATTGACACAATGACACATACAATTGTTCCATGTTGTGACACCGAGAACGGAAATGAAATCGCTGATGAACACAAACATGTATTCGCTTGTCGGCATTAATCTATCCCTTTTATAGGTGAGGGTTAACTCTTCGTACCCCGTTTACCCAAAGAATCTTTTGTGATCCGATTTCCGTTGTCTATTTAGGTGGACCGTACGCATTTGGTTCCAAGTGTGGTATGAAACAAGCTTGAGACTGAAGCTCGACTTCCCTAAGTTTTCTATGGGGATCGCGGATCCACCCTTTGTGCTGTCCAATCATTTGATGCCTTACTTTCATGGGTTCATCAGTTAATCTTTATCCACAGGTTCAGTGGTAACAGTGGAGGGTGTCAGTTAACACAGGGGTCTGAGTTCACTTGTGTCGGTATCCAGGCAGACAAAATCAGATCAGGCAGGTAGCTGGTCTGTGTGTGTGTGTGTGTGTGTGTGTGTGTGTGTGTGTCAGACTGTGTTTGCATAGCCCTGGGGCCCTCCGAGCCTGAGATAGAGAGAAGGCCCTGTGGCAGACAGCAAATGGCCGACTTATTTTCCTCTCAACTCCTCCTACCTTATCGTGGCCCCAAATCTACGAGGACACCCCCAGGGCCTACATGTGCTCTTAGCTTTGCTCAGAACTGCCTGTGCTTTGTGACTAGGTTACAAAAACGTGAGAACTGGCCCCACTTCTACACACCACACCCCTGGAATCAGCCCACATGAATGAAGGCATTAGAATGTGGGGGGAAATGTTAGACACCATGCAGGTAGTGAGAAGGTAATGGAGTGGAATCGGCCAGCATCCTGACACTTACGGTGGTGTGTTCCTGATGGGATCCACAGATGGTGTTTCAGGGCTGTTGCCAGAGGGCCAGCTGTTTGGTTACTGTTCCTTGTCTAAAGGAAAGGGAATGCATTCAGCGTTCGAGTTTCGCTTGTGACACGGAAATCGGATAAGGGGACGAGTTGAATGTCAGTTTCACCCCCCCCCCCCAAGTAGCACACTTCCCACCTCACCTCTCTCCTCTTCTCCCCCCCCCCCCCCGCCCCCCTCTCTTCTGCTCCTCTGTCTCCACGCAGGTCGACGGGCTTCTCCGAGGTGATCGTGGTGGTGGGGGGCTGTGAGAGGGTGGGGGGCTTCAACCTGCCCTACACCGAGTGCTACGACCCGGTGACCGGCGACTGGAAGTCCCTGGCCAAGCTCCCTGAGTTCACCAAGTCAGAGTACGCCGTGTGCGCCCTGCGCAACGACATCCTGGTGTCAGGTAAGAACCGCCACGCCGACGCTTCGCTGACTCTAGACAACCAGCTTCAGCCTCACTTAGATTAGATTAGATTCACTTCTCAAACAAAACAAATGGTTTGGCTCACGTACGTAACAAAACAAATTGTCGCATATTCGTACTTGATACTATCTGCATCAAATGTAGCTCGCTTATTCTCCACTCTCACTTGGCTCCGTCTGAATCCTGTTTCTTATGTTCCTGTGTCATATTTGTGGTCCTTAGTAAGTCCGCTTTCAATTAAGGATTGGCACAGTCGAGGAGGAAGACGGGCTGTGAGGCGATGGTTGTTAGCCTGCTGTGTTTTATTTAGCCACAGGCTGTTGTGCGGAAAATGTGAGAACAACATCTGGGCTCACGCTCCAGGCTCACTGCCCAGGGAGGCCCTCATTGGTTTCCTAATCGCTTTCTTCTCCAATTGGCCAGTGCTCAGGGTCTCACAACGTTATTGACGTCTCTCTAGGAACGCTGTAGGGGACTGATCACAGATCAGTTGTGTAGCTGGTGAGAAGGTTGCTTTACGGGAGTGCAGACTGATTCTAGATCAGTTTTTTCATGGCCGCTGTGACTTGTAGCCTTCTGACCTGGCATGCTGGGGAGAGAACATGAGCCAAGTATGGTGCAAACCTTAGCAGGGCCTAGATTAAACAGTGCAGTGGCCTTACGTCATGCACTGTTACTAATGAAAGCAGCATGAGCTAACAGCATACACCTCAAGTATGCATCCTTTTATTTTCTTTCTCCTTTATTTTCGGAGCCTTTAACTAAAGCCGCTGCTTATCAGTGGCTTTGATAAGTAAATTCTCGTGGGATACGGGATAATAGGAAGGATGTTGGAAACTGCAGAAGGCTTTTGCAGCAGCTTTTTTCCATCAATTGTATCAGTGTTTGTATGAAAACATGGATGCTTAATTTACTTAAAGCTTCTATTTATGACCTAAGAAGATAGTGAGAGATACAGAGAGCTCTGAGAGAGAGCTTTAGGAAGGAGCTGTGTTTACAGTCCTGGCTGCCTTTTTGCCAAGTCCTCACGTGCCTGCTATCAATCATCACCGGAGCAGTGCCTTGAAAAGTAAACATGTCTCTCTCTTTCTTTCTCTCTCTCGGCGTCTCTCTTTCTCTTTCTGTGTGTCTCTCTCCCCCTCTCTCTGTGTCTTTCTCCCCCTCTCTCTGTGTCTCTCTTTCCTCCTCTCTCTGTCTCTCTCTCTCCCCCTCTCGGTTTCTCCATATCTCCTCCCTCTCTATCTCTCTTTCCTAGTCCTCCCCCACCCCACTTCTGGATCTTGTTTTTTTTTCCGAGCCTTCTGTCTCGGTTTAAATCTTCCTCGTTCTTCCTTTGAACCCCCTTAACTCCTGGTCTGTTCCTCTCTATCCCCCCCCCTCTCTCTTCCTGTGGGACACGTATTTTGGAAGGACTCCAGTCTGAGGCACAGCTGCAGTAAGCTGTGGTCTGAAATAGACTCGGCAGCATCAGAAGGGGCACCAGGACCCTCGTTGTCAGTCTTGTCTGGATCTGACAGGAGCTGTGGCTGTCTTTCATCTCAGACCCCCCCTCCTGTACTCACAACACGGCCCCGTCAACTACCATGACACCTGACTGAGAAGTCCTGTTGAAGCGGGTTGGATTCCTAAGGGTTGTGGTTTTATGATAATACAGAACTGTCAGGGTACCCAGTAGCTCCAGGCAGAGTGCTTGCCTGGAGCAGTTCTGGAGGGAATGTTAGCAAGTACAGAATGATTTGAATCCCCCACGGAATGACAATAATGCCAGGCACCCCGTATTCAAATGCATGTGTACTAATGTGAAGTGCTTCTACCACATAAGTCACTCAAGAACATTCCTGCTGGAGGGTACTCTTCAGAATTCACGTTCAACAAGTCAGTCCATAGATTCTTAGTAAATCAAGACTCACGATAAGAAGGGTTTAGGGTGACAGGGCAAAGTTCAACTGTACAGGGTTACAATGTTTTTGTCACGTCAAGTTCTGAACACAAACCTGTTTCTTTCCCCAGTCAATACAAGTGTGGTTATGACCATCGCTGACAATGAAAGGCCAATGCTCAAATGAATGTAATCAATAAGCCAAAGCATTTGTTTTGTTTGTGGTATATCAAAGGGATACATTATCTTTTTGCGTACAACCAAACAGGATATCACCACCCCCTTCAGCTAAAGAAAACCACCCTTCCGAGACAGAATAAATTGCACCACAGTGGTGTGGACCGTACTGGATGAAGCATGATGTTGTCTCATATTGGAGGGTTAAGCTCATGAGGGATTGCAGGAGGTATCCATTGTTCAGTTGGAAACTCCAGCTTGAAGGAACACCCAGTTAAGACACCAAGTCTTGCTCTCATCCAAAACAACCAGCACGATGTGTTGTATGTTTACTACAGGACTCTCATGCTTGTTTGTGGACGTTTGGGCAGAAATATCCGGTTTCCCTCCCTGCAGTCTGCAGTCTGCCTCACGGCCTGTTTGAAGCCTCTTCTGTGTGCACGATGGTGTGGTAGTCAGGTCCCAGCCTGCCCGCAGACGTTTATTAAATTAGCTCCTATTTTCAGAGCTCAGCAGCAGCGTCAAACAGACTTTTGTCTGCTTTACTTTCCCCTCACTCCAGGGCTGATGATGCTCTTGTGTGGGTTTGACCTATATTCTAGCCTCGGTCTATATACTGTGTTGTTGGTTCAGTGATTTCTGTTGTCACAGGGGTCAACTGGGCCGTTTGATTCAGACCGTGTAGAATCAACAGGCAGGTGTGGAGAAAGAGAGCGATAGAGCGAGAGAGCTAGAGATGAAGGAGAGAGGGAAGGAGTGTTGGGTGTTGCGTTAGGACTTGTCCTACACGTGTGTGGGACACGCAGCGTTGAATGTTGTTTTTCTTGCCAGTGGAGGAAAAGAGGGGGGGGGGGGGGAAACCGTTCCTTTGAGTACAGGTTTGCCCAGAGACAGCAGGAAACCAATCAGCATCTCTGTCATTAACAAAGGATCCACACTGTGTGTGTGTGTGTTTCTGTGTGCGCGCATTTTTTTTATGTGTGTGTGTGTGTGTGTGCAAATGTTTGTATGGTTAAAAGCTCAGTAAAAATCCATGATGTTTACATGGCATGTACACAGGCTAAACACAAAGAAATGATTTAGTCGAAGTGGTGTAAAGGGCTGCCAGGTGTGAGCAGGTGATGCCTGTGTTTGGACAGCCAGGGACTGAACTTTGATTACTGGCTTCATAAATGGAGCCCAAGATATGCCTTCATCAGCTGTGCCTTTATGAGCAATGCGCCTGACTCTTTAGTCCCAAAACACAATGTTCTCATGTATTATCTGTGGGTTTTATCTGTGAAGATAAAGTATTTTTATAGTAGTTGTTATTTTTATTCATACAAAGAAGTTTACAGTTGAGCGTATGGCTATTCTTAGAGAATGCAACAGTTGTTGAAAGATTAAATAACCGTAACATATATATTTTCTTCTATTGTTTGTGCACACTGGCATACTGTCAATGCTTCACATTGGCTTTATTCAAACGCACCTGTTAAATGAACGTACTGTCGCTTGTGTTTGTCCTCTTCCAGGAGGTCGCATCAATAGCCGGGATGTGTGGATGTACAACTCCCAGCTCAACCTGTGGATCCGAGTGGCCTCCCTCAACAAGGGCCGCTGGAGGCACAAGATGGCCGTCCTGCTGGGCAAGGTGAGCGCTCCTCCTCCGCTCCGGGGCCGGCCTCGTACGCCTAGCCGTCACACCTGTGCCACCGCAGTGCCCACCCAACACCACACAACTGACGCTTACAAACTTCAACCAACGCCTCCATTTCAAACAACGCACCACACCAACCAAACTGCGATCGGAGTTTGATGCTGTTTGTTGCTAGTCATTACATGCTTACAAGAAGGTCCGTAGAGGCCAAGACGTAGACGTCATGACGACACGCAGAAGAAGTTCAAGTTCAGAAGAAGAGGTCGGTTAAAGCTGAGAAAACGAGCGCCGGTCCTGTTCAGGGGAGCAAACAGGATGTGCTTGTCAGGAAGCATGTCTTCCAAACAGGACAAGCACGCCTAACAGATCGAATCAGTTAACATCACCTGAACCACCTGTTTGGTTAGCTCTACTAATTAAGCTATGACGAAACAAAGGCTTGAAAGGTATCATTTTGAAGGTATGCGACCTACAGGGGACCGAACACTGACTGATGAAAGACTGCTGCTTGATGAACGTGTATCAAATATCCTGTGACAACCAGAGAGCTGACAGGGGAGCTCGTAGGACAAGTCGTAGATTTACATTGAACTCATTTAGCGCGTGCTTTTATCCAAACCGACATACGATTAGATCGCATGGCCAGTGTCATGTGGCATGTGGTGTCATGTGGCTGAGCGGTTAGGGAGTCGGGCTAGTAATCAGATGGTCCCTGGTTTGAACCCCCGCTGTGCCAATATGGTGTTGCCTCCTTGGGCAAGGCACTTCACCCTACTTGCCTCAGGGGGGAATGTCCCTGTCCTTGCTGTCAGTTACTCTGGATAAGAGCGTCTGATAAAATGACCAAATGGAACGGACTGTGAAGTGTAATGGAAGCCCGGCCTTGTCTCTAGCGATGTTTCACTGATCAGGCCTGCCAGATGTGCTGTGCTCCTCACAGATCATCAACACGGATGAATCGTCCTGGCACATTTTTTTGTCCTCTTTTCCTGAGAAGATGACAGAGTGGGAGAGGTATGCCAGGCAGCCCTGAGGGCTTAGAAACCGCGCGCAAGCACCAGGAAGCAGGGGGCGGGGGGGTGGGGGGGGGGGGGTTATTAAGCAAGCGCACCAACAATTTCACAGTTGGTGGAACCGTTGGCTCAGATGATATCTGATCAGAGAACACCTGGCAGGGTACTGTGGAAGGTTTGGTGTCACATCAAACTGTTCTGTTCCTCTTTCCTGTTCTCGGGTAAAACGGCTGTTTTCACCACCTTAATCCGAAGTTCACGATTCAAAGGGAGTCAGGTGGCTAAGCGGGTTAAAGCCTTGGCCATGTGATCGGAAGGTTGCGAGTTAAAACCCCGGCTGTGGCTATGTGACGTTGTGTCCTTGGGCAAGGCACTTCACCCTACTTGTCTCAGGGTGGATTGTCCCTGTACTTAAATGTAAGTCGCTTTGTATAAAAGCGTCTGCTACATGAGGTATTATTATTATTATTATTATTAAACTCGTTTGTCGTCATCATCGGCATCACAGCAGTTACAGACCTCGCTGGCCACCACTGGTGCCATATTAAACTGAAGAGCTGCCTGGCTGCAGTGAACCCTGGCTGGATGGGACCTGTTTCCCCACACTATCTTCCACGCGTGTCTTCTATCCGTGCCAGCGGTGTGACCTCACCGTGCCGGGGCCCTTCCCCTGGGCGCTGTGTACCAGACCCAGGCAGCCTGGCCTGCGGGAGGCCTGGCACAGCCAGAGGGCTTGCGCAATCGCTGCAGGTCACAACAACCCACTGAGTCATTACTGGAGGAAAGCATGGAGTCATGGGTGACTGTGCTGAAGTGCGCTCGCACCTGTGTGTGTGTGCTCGCACCTGTGTGTGTGTGCTCCCATCTGTGTGTGTGTGTGCTCCCACCTGTGTGTGTGTGCTCCCACCTGTGTGTGTGTGCTCCCACCTGTGTGTGTGTGCTCCCACCTGTGTGTGTGCTCCCATCTGTGTGTGTGTGCTCCCACCTGTGTGTGTGTGCTCCCACCTGTGTGTGTGTGCTCCCACCTGTTTGTGTGCTCCCATCTGTGTGTGTGTGCTCCCATCTGTGTGTGTGTGCTCCCACCTGTGTGTGTGTGCTCCCATCTGTGTGTGTGTGCTACACGTTAAGAGCAATGTAGGACATTTTAAGCACCAAGACCAGGGGTCAACAGACGTATTGTTTTGGCCATGAGGAAGAATGTGTGTGATTTACCAGCATGGACCTGTTGAGCTAGTTCCAGAACAATACAGGAAAGCAGAGGAAGGTTCAGACAGAAGCTGCTCTTCATGTGCTGCTCTGTTTACAGTACAGCCTGTGTACATAAGGAAGAGTTCCAAGGGTTTCGAGCGCCTAACTGCAGGTCAAAGTTTAAATCCCTCACCCGTAAGACACATTGCTTTGGATGCAAGCATCAGCTAAATGAGGGGAAACAAAAGGAGACATTGTGTTTGTGTGTGTGTTCATTTGTCCCTGTTACCAGCTGGGAGTGGGGGGTTGAAGAGGGGGCGAAGGAGGCTGGCCTGTCGCCTGATCTTGTCATCGCCGAGCATGTGGGAGTAACAAGCACACATGTTGGACCAGAGGCTTGTCTGCTGTCTGTGGTATCTGATAACTACTGTCATTACAGAGACGCTCTGGAAGATAAGTAGGGACCATCTGTAGTTGACAATAGGTCACAAACTAGAACACAGCCTCAGGGCCGGAGCAACACAGTACGTTTCCATTAGGACTCTTGTCATTTGGTGTCCAGCACCAGAGACAACACCACCTCAAAGAACACAGGCATGCAGTATATTTAGACAGTATAACACTTCGTGTTCCACTTCGTGGAATTTGAGGAAAGAACTGCTCTAAATCTCTGGGAGGAATTATATTCCCAGACCACTTCCTGTGTCTGCACCGCACTTCCTGTGTCTTCACTGCACTTCCTGTGTCTGCACCGCACTTCCTGTGTCTGTGTCTTCTCTTTCTTCTGCTTTCTTCTCATCTCTTTGTCCTTGTTTGGATCCTCTGAGCGATGGGGTTCAACTCTGCCTTCTCATTACACTGTCATCTTCTAGACCTCTCTCTTCTTTGGAGATTAGGTTTGATTAAATCTAAGATGAGCCAAAGTCGTTTTAACCCTATTTGTCAAATCTTGTTATCCCCTTATCTCCTCTCCTCTCTTTTACTGTTGATGCTTTTTTCATATTTTGGGGTTTGGGTATGCAGGTTTGGGCGTGCAAGATTATTGTTTATAAATACACTTGACTTCCTCTCTAGAGTAAGTCATTTCCTGTCCAGGTCCCTGCTGCTGAATCTTGGAAAGCTCTCACCGTGTTTCCAGGAGTTTGATGGACGTGCCATATTCCACCATTTGATTCATTCAGCATCTGATTACTCTCCACTCACTTGTTGAAACACTTCTTGCCACACACACACACACACACACACACACACACACACACAGTCATACACTCATTCCGTTAGCCTCTGAAGTCCATCTGGTTTGGTTTCCTGTCAGAGAAAGCAGCGTAAACTAGGTCACCACTGTTTTCCCTCTCCGAAGCTCTCTCTCTCTCGGCTGCAGTCACGTGACGGAGCACGCGAGCGTGGTTCCAGTCTTTTGTATCGAATAAGTTTGGAATGTCGCGTGAGCGGGTACGTACATCTGTCTCGCTGGAGATTGTGTATTAGATTTAACTAGTATTTACGACCCAATAACATTTAGCAAGTGTGTGCAGGGCATCTATTGTCTTCATCAAGCCTATGAGGAATGTGCTTATATCGAGTGCAAGTCGTATCGTCTTCCATGTATAACTAGGGAGTGTTTATGGGATGTGTGTTTAGGGCTCAGAGGGGGCAGCCATTACTCCCCTTTCTTCCTTCCAGTCCCCCGGGTGTCGGTGTGTTCTCATGAGGGGATAGTCTGTCCTCACAGTGAGGGTGAGAGAGGGGTGAGCGGTGCCTCCGCCCCCCCCAGTGACCCGTGGTTGCTCTCACTTCCACGCTATACCCACACACACACGCACGCACACGCACGCACTTCTACAGATGCACGCCTTCATCTGCAGGCGTGTTCACGCTCAAGCACACCCGACCTTTGTCCCTCTGTGAACTGGCGGCTTGTTATCGACATGTGG
Organism: Neosalanx taihuensis; assembly: GCA_030340665.1. Taxonomy (NCBI): domain Eukaryota; kingdom Metazoa; phylum Chordata; class Actinopteri; order Osmeriformes; family Salangidae; genus Neosalanx; species Neosalanx taihuensis. The sequence continues at coordinate 2,184,994 of CM059300.1, forward strand.
GTGTCTTCTGACTCTTATGGAACACCGTGGCAATGCTGTTGGCTCCCGATCTCGGTCGATTTCTCCCTCCCTCTCGCTCTATCTCTCTCTGTATGTCTCTCTCCCTCGCTCTCTCTCTCCGCCTCTCTCTCTCCCTCTCTCTCTCTCTCTCTCCCTCTCTCTCTCTCTCTCTCTCTCTCTCTCTCTCTCTCTCTCTTTCTCTCTCTCTCTCCCTCTCTCTCTCTCTCTCTCTCTCTCTCTCTCTCTCTCTCTCTCTCTCTCTCTCTCTCTCTCTCTGTGTCTCGCTCCCTCTCGTCTCTGTGTTGTGTTTGGGTTGGTGCCAGCCGTGGGCGACTCCATGAGCCGTTGGAGGGAGTGTCAATAGGCCGGTCTGTTTTGCAGTTTGGAGAGCTGGTGGAGCCGTCTCTGTTGCTATGCAGATGTGGAGGCGTCATGCAGATTTCCCTCCGTTTCTTGATATTTTTCCTTTCCGTCTCCTCCCCCATCTCTCTCTTCTCCTCCCCCATCTCTCTCTTCTCCCCTTCACTCTGTTTCTCTCTCTTCTCCCCCCCATCTCTCTCTTCTCCCCCCATCTCTCTCTTCTCCCCCCCATCTCTCTCTTCTCCCCCCCATCTCTCTCTTCTCCCCCCATCTCTTCTCCCCCCCATCTCTCTCTTCTCACCTTCACTCTGTTTCTCTCTCTTCTCCCCCCATCTCTCTCTTCTCCCCCCCATCTCTCTCTTCTCCCCCCCATCTCTCTCTTCTCCCCCCATCTCTCTCTTCTCCCCCCCATCTCTCTCTTCTCACCTTCACTCTGTTTCTCTCTCTTCTCCCCCCATCTCTCTCTTCTCCCCCCATCTCTCTCTTCTCACCTTCACTCTGTTTCTCTCTCTTCTCCCCCCATCTCTCTCTTCTCCCCCCATCTCTCTCTTCTCCCCCCCATCTCTCTCTTCTCACCTTCACTCTGTTTCTCTCTCTTCTCCCCCCATCTCTCTCTTCTCCCCCCATCTCTCTCTTCTCCCCCATCTCTCTCTTCTCCCCCCATCTCTCTCCTCTCTCCCCCATCTCTCTCTTCTCCCCCATCTCTCTCTTCTCCCCGATCTCTCTCTTCTCCCCCCCATCTCTCTCTTCTCCCCCCCATCTCTCTCTTCTCCTCCCCCATCTCTCTCTTCTCCCCCATCTCTCTCTTCTCCCCCCATCTCTCTCTTCTCCCCCATCTCTCTCTTCTCCCCCCCATCTCTCTCTTCTCCCCCCATCTCTCTCTTCTCCCCCATCTCTCTCTTCTCCCCCATCTCTCTCTTCTCCCCCCCATCTCTCTCTTCTCCCCCCATCTCTCTCTTCTCCCCCCATCTCTCTCTTCTCCCCCTCTTCTCTCTGTCTCTCTCTCCTCTCCAACTTCTTTCTTGTTGCTCTAACCCTTAAGGCCCTGAGTTTCACAAGAACGTCTTTGTTTTTACTTACCTGTCAGACGGTCTGATCTCTCTGTCTCCATCACAGAGTGCAAACACACACACACACACACACACACACACACACACACATTTGTTCATTTCATTTAGCAGACTCTTTTCTCGACTTTCAAGAGAAACACATACGCACATGCATACACAAACACACACACGAATCCCAATCGAACATGGTCACTGTACCCCAGACTTCCTTCTGATTTGAACTCTGAACTCACAGCAGAAACCCCTGTCTCACTTAACCAGCCGCAACCACCCCTGGTTTGCCTTCGCGTTGACATCTTAAATGACTGAATATCTGTCAAGTACCTCAGGAGAATGTGGAGATAAGAGTGTCCACGTGTGTGTGTGCGTGGTGCCTGGCCTGACTGGCGCTTGTCATGACATCACGTCACTTTTACCGTTAACCTGCTCCACCGGTTCTGCCTCTGTCGTCCTGGTGACGGGAACGTCGCATGTGAATCTGGCTTCGATAAGCACCGACGCCTCGAAGCCGCAGACAACAACAATACGTGGATTTACCTAGGCGTACTCTTCTTATATTCGAAAGTTGAAATATTAATGTTATCTAACCTGTTTGTGTGTGTGTGTGTGTGTGTTTGCGTGTGTGTTGTCAGGTTTACGCCGTGGGGGGCTACGATGGCCAGAGTCGCCTGAGCAGCACGGAGTGTTACGACTCCTTCTCTAACCGCTGGACCGAGGTGGCCCCCATGAAGGAGGCTGTGAGCTCCCCCGCGGTAGCCAGCTGTGCCAGCAAGCTGTTCGTGATTGGAGGAGGGCCCGATGACAACACCTGCTCCGACAAGGTGGGCAAAGACCCCGCCCCTCTTCCCAACAAGCACTCGCAGGGGTGCGCTGGTCAGAGAGCTGTCAAAAACGCCACAGGCTTTTTGTCTCGCCGCCGATCCACCTTTTTATAAAAAGGCTGACGACGTCATGTTGAACAGTTAAAAATAGACGGCTTTGGTTGAATGACCTCGCGTCAGATCAGTCGTCACGTTCATGGTGCCTTTTGTTGTGCTTTCTATGGAGGTTCACACGCACTCTTTAACCTCGTCATACCTGCTAGCAAACACCCAGTGACCCTCAGGTTGTCATAGAGTCACTATCATTGACATTACATCAACATTACGTTGATTCATTTAGCAGGCACTTTTATCCAAAGCGACTTACAAGAGAGAGTTTTACAAAAGAGCATCGGACACTGAGCATAGCAACGTGATAGACCCTGAACATAGCAGGCTTATAGATTATGAAACATACATCGTGAGAAACCAATAAATCCCAAGGGAAGAGCTATAAAGAGCTTTAAGCCGAACAAACTACAAATTTAAGGTGAGTCTCCGGCGGACAGTAGTCTACCTATGGGACACGAACAATAAAGCAACAACACTAGCGAGTTTCCGCACAGGGATTAACAAGTAATTCTGAACAACAATCATTTGCAACTGGCCTGGAGGGAGACAACAGGCTGTACCAGTTCACCTGCTTCATCTCGTGCCGCTGAGGTAGCTGAAAGAGGAGAAGCATGTCTGGGACGCAGCGAGCGGGAGGCTGACACACAAAGACCTTAAAGTCTGTTAGACCAGCCGCTTCTCTGCTGAGCGCAGAAGGCAGGTCATTGGGCATCCTGGCTTCATTGGGTTTTCGCGTCTCCAGCGAGTGCATGGTGCTGCGTTCAAGCTCTTTGGATCTATGCAGCCACAAACGTTACAGTGACCAATAATCCCTTCCTCCTCTCAGGTCCAGTGCTACGACCCAGAGACTGATTCCTGGTTGCTAAGGGCCAACATTCCCATCGCCAAGCGCTGTATCACGGCGGTGTCCCTCAACAACCTGATCTACGTGTCTGGAGGGCTCACCAAGTCCATCTTCTGCTACGATCCAGCAGAGGACTACTGGATGCATGTGGTCAGCACTTTCAGCAAGCAGGTAAACAACAACAACACCACAATGCCAACGCAAACCGCACAGCCACACTTAACAATGTCCGCATGTGCCCTAATCTCCCTGACCCCCCTCCCTCCCTCCCTCTCCATTCCCTCTGTTTCCTTTCTACCTCTCCATACCTCTCCTCCCTACCCTCCCTCTCCATCCTTCTAATTGTATTTCTGTCTCTATAAATCTCCCCCCTCCCTCATTTGTCCCTTCTGTAGGAGAGCTGTGGTATGTCGGTGTGTAACGGGAAGATCTTCATCTTGGGTGGGAGGGGGGAGACAGGCGAGGCATCAGATACCATCCTGTGTTACGACCCAGCCACAGGCATCATCACTGGGGTGGCCGCCATGCCGAGGCCCATCTCCTACCATGGATGTGTGACCATCCATCGATACAATGAAAAGTTCCACAGGGCATGACAGCACACACGCAAAGACACTCTCGCACACCTGCACACACACACATTCACAACACGAACTGTCTGGCCGTTTCATTCTTTTCAGTGACACACGCGCAGCGAAAGCGGTGGCAAACTTTGGGAACACGTGGTTGTGCGAGCGTACGTCCTTGCACGCGTCTTGAATATTTTCTCTCTCTTCTCGTGTAGCAGCAGTCCCTGTTGACAAGCTTGTATTCCAGCTTGTATTCCAGCTATGCACCTCTGAGTTTCGCAGAAAACAGCTGTCGTTTGATTGGCAGCGGATACCGCAACTTCCTGGTATCGTTCCATAACCAAACATCCGACGAGTAAAACGAAAGCTACAACGACTCCACGCAAACCAAACATTGACGCGGTGCCAGTGCCTTAGAACCTGAGGCCGATCCCATCCTCTGGCTACGTTCCAGCATATCTACCCTCGGTCAAGATCACCTGGGCTCACTGTCCATCCACATGCTTCCCCAGATCTACTGGCTCTCGCCAGGATGGAGTGGAGCTGGGGAAGGAAGCCCCATCAGAGCACACCAGCCTCCTGTGGCTGCCCATCCCCCTGCCGCCGTCATCTCTGTTATCTCTAACTCCCGTGCTGAGGTTGGAAACCTGTAGCACTGCTCGGTCTTACATGATCTCACTTCCTTTTTCCTGCTCAGGCTTCCTGCTTCCTATTTCCTTTTTTTTATCTGCTCTTCCTCTTATATCCAATTTCTCATCAGTGATTTATGCCTCGTGGTTTTAGGACTTACAGTCTTGTCTCCCTTCAACTGTTTCCTTTGCTGTTTGTGCTGCGTTATCAACATGTGATTTGATTTTTAAATTATACTGGTTTGCTTGTTTTTTTTTTGTGTTGGAAGTTTGTTGAAATGAACGTTAACTAGCTGTACCATTGCACTTGTTTGCAATGTACCCGTAGATTATTTGGTTTGGATGATGGGTATCTGGGTGATTTTTAGATGGCAGGACCTCAAAGACTGTTCTAAGTTTGTCGGTTATACTTTGAGATGTGGACGCATCATTTAATATCCTCACCTGTAGCCTGTTGAAGCTTGTTCTGTAATGTGCAGTTTCATCAGTTTACCTGACCTGCAACTGGCAAATCTGATTTAGACTTTATGTAGCTATCACCCGCACTCACATAAATCACGTGGCTGGGGGTTACCATGAATACCTCCTGGTGTGTGTGTGTGTGTGTGTGTGTGTGTGTGTGTGTGTGTGTGTGTGTGTACACTGTTCGTGGATCGAAGATTGTGTATTTTCTCCTGTACACTTCAAGCAGGAAAAGATATGAAGGTGGGAATTTGAACAGTCAGGATTTCGATCAGTAAAAGTCACCTATTACTTTGTGGTGTTGTTAGAATAGAGATATGTTGCTGTGAATAAGGTAACCTTTTTTTCCTTTTTATTTAAATGTATCTCTTTTTGTATTTTGCATAGTGTTTGAGTGTTTTTGTAACAAAGAGCCCCAAAAGTGCACTTTTACAGTATGCTGTGGAGTAATATTACATGTAAATGATTGTGATCTTTTTTTTTTTTTTTTACTGTATCAGTAAATGTTCTTTGCTTTCATGTGATTATGTGAGTGAGAGAGAGAGAGGATAGAGATAGATAGAGTGAGAAGAGAGAGTGTGAGAAGAGAGAGAGAGAGAGAGCTTGTCAGCTTCTTTTACTGGTGTCTACCAGCCTCTGAATGGTCACAGCCCCACCGTGAGTGTAACTCACAAGCGACACAGGGAGAGATGAGAGGGGGAATCGGAGAGTCTGAGGGAGAGGGCAACACGATATCATTTAAACTATGTTTGGGTAGTGGAGGGGGGGGGGGGGGGGTATTGGGATCATTTGTTTGTGATTAGCTTCCATGATCGATATATATCGTGAAGTCAATATAGCATCTGACATAATATGACCTGATATGTTGGCTGTGCGTTTTGGAGACGTTCCAGCAGAATGGGTGTTTGCTATGTGAGTTGTTTTTATAGAGTGGTGGCAACGTGCGGGAATGTTGTTCCTGGATGTTGGAAGGATCTAGAATCCTTCTGGCCCACCCACAGTCTGTCTTAGAACGTATTGCTCTGGGTTTTCAATTTGAGGGACCGACCAGGATAGACTGGCATGCGAGTGAGAAAGAGGGGGATGAAATAAAGCGAATGAGAGTGAGTGAAAGAGGCTTGACTGCGTGCGCGTCTGTGATTTCACTCATGATTTACTCATACAGGACACAAACATTGTCCGTTACCTTTATAACACGTTGATCGATTGATTTTTTTGTAGTAGTAGTAGCGTAGAGGTTTTCATACAATGTTTTGCCTGGGTGAGATTATCCAATTGTTTTTTTTCTATTTCTAACTTTCTTTCTCTTCCTTGCAGTGAGTTATGGGATTGTGTGTGACGCTTGTGTTACAATCTTCTGCCACCTACAGTTGATCTGTAAATGTTTCGGATGACTCTCAAGGGCTAAACAGGGAAACGAATCGATTGATTTTAATGCAGGATTCCAGTTGCTCTGATCAGATCCATGGAAGAAACAGCCAATCCTGCATTGATGGGGAAAATATATTTGTATAAGTGTACAAGATTGGGGCCTTCATATGATTTGTTTGGAAATACCAGTCCTATGTGCCTTCATTGGAACAAACCAGTACATTGAAATGTGTAATACTGATTTAAAGAAAAATTATAACCATCAGTATAGTATGTATGATGTGCTATTTTAATCTCTCTTTTCCTCATAGTGGCTTTTTATCAGGCTGGGAAATATATCTGACTGTCTATGCAACAATTTGTTGGACTGTAATTTCTGACTTGTGTACCGAAGCATCAATAAAGTCCCTATCGATACTGAACCGTGTGGCTCGCTGGTTTCCTTGTTGTCCTTTTCGGTCTTTCACCCCTCAACAAATGTAGGACATTCCTCGTCAGGTGCTGATGTGAATGAAGAAAGTAGAGACAGTGTACTTGGCCTAACGGCCATGGCTTTTACAAGTTCTGCTTTAGAATAAAACATGCATTTACAGAAGGGAGTTATTATACACCAACTGATATGACAAAGAAATATGCCTGCATCCGGGAAAGCCAAGCCAGAAGAGTTCACATGAAGGAAGGAGCCAGAGGGGTTGAGAGGGTGGAGGGCTGGGACATGTTACTGTCTGGGTTTGGAGAGCGGGTGGTTTTTGTCTCACGCTCATGTTGGGAAGTAAAGGGATGGTTAGAAGCTGTGCAATTAGAGACTGGTGAGAGACATGGCTCACAGCTGCATGCCCCCCTAGAGGCTGCATACCCCCCATGCCCCCCTAGAGGCTGCATACCCCCCATGCCCCCCTAGAGGCTGCATGCCCCCCATGCCCCCCTAGAGGCTGCATACCCCCCATGCCCCCCTAGAGGCTGCATACCCCCCATGCCCCCCTAGAGGCTGCATACCCCCCATGCCCCCCTAGAGGCTGCATGCCCCCCATGCCCCCCTAGAGGCTGCATGCCCCCCATGCCTCCCTAGAGGCTGCATGCCCCCATGCCCCCCTAGAGGCTGCATGCCCCCCATGCCTCCCTAGAGGCTGCATGCCCCCCATACCTCCCTAGAGGCTGCATGCCCCCCATACCTCCCTAGAGGCTACATGCCCCCCCATGCTCCCCTAGAGGCTGCATGCCCCCCATACCTCCCTAGAGGCTGCATGCTCCCCATACCTCCCTAGAGGCTGCATTTCCCCCTAGAGGCCTCAGCTAACCAATAACTAAACATCAACAAATAAGGTTTCGAAACTAATTAAAATATTTTGAAGGTATGTGTAGCTCTATTCAAGACACTGCCGCCGCCAGCCATCTCGGTGCCTCCCCACCTTTATGTCGGTGCCCCCTTGCCCCCCCACCCAACATATCATAATGGCACCTTTCACGTAGCAATTATTGCTTGGTTTTGTCAAACCACAGTTATTTTATCGACGTGACAAGGCGTCAACCCTTTACTTTTTTATTTAGATGAAATTCGCTCAGCAAATGGGGTTATCTGGTTTATTATCTTGGCACTGTTAGACTCATGTGACTCATTCTTCTGATTAAGATCTGTAGGCTACTGTCGGTTAAGTCTGTGTATATATGAGATATTCCGTTTGGCAAAAGTTTTATTTATTTCTGTACCTCCCTTATGTCTAAGATTCTTGGCCTATGTTCATCATATTGCCACAGTAAATTATATACTTGTTTGTGTGCATTCACATGGTGAATAAAGCTCAATCTGATTCTCACCCACAGACATTGGTTGGGAAACTATAAGATACTAATAGGCGTTAGTTTCGTAAACATTATTAGTCAGTTCTTAAATACAGTTTATCAAAGTGCCTCTGGGGTTTAACTGACTGTAACCGTAGCCGTGCATTGCAACATGCAACATTTCAACCTATTTAACTGAATGATCTTATGGTTCTTCCCTTTGGCAATTGTTTGGTTTCCCACAATGTATGTTTCATAATCTGACAACCATCGATGTTTAGATCGATATATCGGTCATAATTAGTGATCTATGCTCTTTTTTTACAGCTCTGTCATGGAAGTCCCTTTGGACAAAAGCCTCTGTTATAACGAATAAAGGCAAAATGTCATGTAAATTTATGTTTCACGATCTAAAAGCCCACTGTGTTCTGTATCACGTTGCTATGCGACCGACGCTCTTTGTAAAAGCTCTCCCTTGTAAATCGCTTTGGATAAAAGCGACCTGCTAAATGAATACATGTAAATGTATAAATGTCATGTAAAAGCATGATGTTAGTCCCAGTCAGGGCAGATCTGAGCTGTTTTAGCCCCCTCAGTTGGCGGTTTATCAGCATGACAAGGCCCGGCTCAGCCCCTCAGACAGGCTCACAACATTAACATCCAGGCTAGCTCACTGGTCCAGCTAGCTCAGTTAGCCCGGCTTAGCTTCAAAATCCAAAATATTAATTGATATAGTAACTTTATCTTTACTGGGCTTTGAATGGATAATGAAAGAATTGAAAGAATAATGAAACTGTCTGGTTTGTGCTTGCAGAAAGAGAACATTTGATAGCCGGTGAGCTACATTAGCTTGTGTTTCTCCTCCTCCTGCACCCTCCTCAGGTAGGCTTGGTTATCCAACTGTTTAGCCATGGTTTTTCATGAAGTTATTAGATATAAAGACAGCTACAAATATAGTATTTTGTTTCAAACGTGCATATTTGAAATAGAAACAGCGCTAGTCGGTCTGTGTGTGGACAGCAGCACCATGCTAGCTAGCTAGTTCATGTTAGCAGCGAGCTAGTTAGCCTACTAGTTTTAATAAGTTTAAACACATTTTAATATCACTAAAATAACTATTAATGCTAAAGCCACAGGGAGTTAATAAGTGCACATGTTGCTTTAAATAAAGTATATCTGGGGAGTTTAAACGAAGGTAACGTTACTGACAACTTGTAGTAGTTAGCCAGCTAGCTAGTCATGTAGTATGAAGTCAGTGGTGCTGGCAGACACATTTAATATATGTTATTATAGTATTAGTAAAGTAACTTTGAAGTAACAATGTCGATGTATGGGCGTTATTACAGCTGTACATGGTTGTATGAACATTATGACACGAGGGATTTCATGTTCATTCATCTTTCAACTATCTGCACTTTCCCCAGGCAGTCATGTCAGGTATCAAGAGGAAGATAGAAGATCATGATCCTGATTATGAGGACATCTCCCTCGTCCAGGAGAGCAAGAGGAACAAAGTAGTGGAACATAATGGTAAGGTACAGCTGCTGGCAGGACCAGGGTTAGTCCATCTCAGACCTCTGTAGTACAGACTAACTTGTATTGTAGCCAGCAGTATTACAGTGTGGAGTTCTGCATGTGGACGATTTGGTACTGTGGTGCTTGGGACCGGTATGGTCATTACTATCAGTGTCATGTCTGTTATTGTTGTCAAATTATTAGGTAAATTATAAAATTGACCTCAAATTATGTTTCCATTACATACATGTGGATTGTTGATAAGAATACAACATCCATCAGGTTATTCATGATAGGTTTAGATAAGTTGGCAGGTAACATGAAGAACCCACAAATGCCAATGTAGACTTGAACTTGAGTTAAACAACAGCGAGTCTGTGCGCTCTATTTCCCAGCTCGTGAAGCGACGGTACAGAAGATCGAGGCCATCATCAAAGAACAATTCAGCTTGGAAATGAAGAACAAGGAGCACGAGATCGAAGTGATCGGCCAGGTATCTGACCGCATTGTCACATCTTCGCTGTAGTCCGGGGGAGACCACGGCAACTTGGCCACTCCGCTCTGACATGACTTGATGACTCTTCCTGAGAGGCGCTGGTTGGCTCGTGAATGATCTGTGTCTCTCCTGACAGCGTCTGAACGAAGCCAGAAGGATGATGGACAAGCTCAGAGCTTGCATCGTGGCCAACTACTATGCCAACGCTGGCCTGCCAAAACTCTCTGAGGTGAGACGCTTCTGAGCGCTGTGTGTGTGTATCAGCGTAGGCAGGGCCTCTGTCCTGACAGTTCTAGGTGTTTCCCTGCTCCAGCGCACCTGACTCTAACGAAGGGTCGTTAACAGGCTTCCACAGAGCTTGACAACGACCCATTCGTTAAAATCAGGTGTGCTGGAGCAGGGAAACATCTAAAACTGTCTGGCAGTGGCCCTCAAGGACCAGGATTGGTGACTTCTCTGGTCTAATGTGTTGAAGTAGATCAGAAATGGTGGTGGTGGTGGTGGGGACGCGTCCTGAGGTGGATGCTGCTTTCATCTCCCAGAAGCGTGTCCTCCTCGCCCCAGGACCTCTAAACAACCCTTCTCCATTTCCCTTCCCTTCCTGTCCGTCCTCCAGCAGGCCTCCAAGAGCGACCCTGCTGTGCTGAATCACCCGGCCATCAGACGCTTCCTGGACTCCCCCTCGCGCTCCTCCTCCCCCCTCAACCACGGCTCGGACGCCACCTCCCAGGGGCCCTCGGAGTCCGAGTCGCTGTCCCAGCACGGAGAGGGCCCGGAGAGGGATGGAGAAGGGTCCTGGAGGGCGGATGGGGACCGGCCGGAGGCCAGACCTGGGCGCAACCTCGGGAAAGTAAGTGAGGAAGGAGGGAGGGAGGAAGTGGACGGAGGTTCCTACTGGTTTGGCTATATGATGGTAACCAGCGCTGGCATTGTCAAGTGACGGCTGGTGTGTTTTCAGGACACGTTTGGCGTTCCTGCATCAGGATCAGGAGAACGCAGGGTGACCTACCTCACGGCAGGAGACGAGGCCTCTAGACTCTACGTGAAGAAGACCATTGTGGTTGGAAACGTTTCCAAGTAAGTTTCTCTCATGCGTTCTGATGTTGGGAACTTCCAGGTCACCAAACACTCCGCTTTAACCTGTCTGATACGGTTTGAACCCCGGCTGTGCCAACTTGACGTTGTGTCCTTGGGCAAGGCCTACCTCACCCTACTTGCCTCAAGGGGGAATGTCCCTGTATTTGCTGTAAGTCGCTCTGGAGAAGAGCCTCTGCTAAATGACTAAATGTAAATGTGATGATATACCAGGAGAAACCAGGCCAAGTGTACAGATCAATCATGATCTACATGTTCCCAGTGCACAAGGGGATTCTAACTGCTCTCCTCACTGCTGCTAAACATAAGAACCCTGACTCCAACATGTATGTTTGTGTCTTAAACCGGTTAGGATAGAAATAAGTCCAAACAATGAGTTCAGAAAGGCGGAGCCAAATAGGACATCCAGAAGCTTTTCACACTCTGTACCTCAGACCAGTCGCTTGTGGACCTTGTTTTGCTCCCTCACAACACAGGAGTGTTGGGTAAGAAGCGAGACTTGGTACAAGTCCAGTCTTGATCAGCAGGCAGCCTGGATCTGTTCCACTAACGCAACGCCTCCCTTCACTCCTGTGGCCTGAATCTTTACGTTTCTGTCATAAATATTTATCTCATGTTTTTTCTTCTTCTTCCCCCCACCCCTGTACCCTCTCTTTACCTCTCTCCCCTTCCCATCTCCCCACCCCATCACCTGACTCGGTCAACCCCTCCCCTCTCCTTCCCTCCCATCTCCTCCCTCCTCCTCCCCTCCCCCCTTCCCCTCTCTTCCCTTCTCCCCTCCCCTCCCCTCTCCTCCCCTCCCCTTTCCTCTCCTCCCCTCCCCTCCCTTCTCCTCCACTCTCCTTCCCTTCCTGCCCCTCTCCTTCCCTCCCCTCCTCCTGTCCTTCCCTCCCAGGTACATCCCCCCCGACAAGCGAGAAGAGAACGACCAGTCCACCCATAAGTGGATGGTGTACGTCCGAGGTTCCAGGAGAGAGCCCAGCATCGACCACTTTGTCAAGAAAGTGTGGTTCTTTCTGCACCCCAGCTACAAGCCCAACGACCTGGTAGAAGTCTGGTGGGTGTTTGACTCGTCTGCTAGTGAGCTGAAGGGAGGGCCCTGTTGTTTGAGTCCAAGGCGGAGTGTTGACTCCTGTCAGCAGGCCTCAGGCAGGAGTAGAATGTTCCAGAGACGGAGAACAACATGTTTTTTTTCGATCAGGCATGTAGCATGCTACCCGAGCTGCACGAGTGTTGGCCTGAAGAGGCACAATCAGGTGCAGCGCTCCCTCACACACACACACACACACACACACACACACACACACACACACACATCACGTGTTCCACAAACAAAGACACTCGAGCACAAATAGACTCCCTCGTTCGCCGATCAGATGAAACAGACTGTCTGAATTCTCCCAGCCCCAGCAGCCTCAGGAGGGCTCATTAGCACAGCAAAGCTCCAGTCTGACGCAGGAAGGAGGCGCAGGCAGGAGGCGCAGGCAGGAGGCGCAGGCAGTAGACGCAGGCTGTAGACGCAGGCAGGAGACGCAGGCAGGAGACGCAGGCAGGAGACGCAGGCAGGAGGCGCAGGCAGGAGACGCAGGCAGGATAGGGCTGAGCTTCTTCCTCTCCTCACGTTCCTTCCCTCTCCTCCCCTTCCATCTTCCTCCCCTTCCTCACCTTCTCTCCCTCTTCTGCCCTTCCATCTCCCTCCCCCTCCTCACCTTCCATCCCTCTGTTCCCCTTCCATCTCCCTCCCCCTCCTCACCTTCCATCCCTCTCCCTCTCCTCCCCTTCCATCTCCCTCCCCCTCCTCACCGGTCCTCTTTAGCTCAGGCCCCCAGGTTGGCCCCCAGGTTGGCCCCCAGGTTGGCCCCCAGGTTGGCCCCAGGCGTGTGACGTTATTCGAAAGACAACACGTCAGCTGACAGGTTGACTCCCCATGACTCATGTTTCTATCTCCTCTGGCACACCCTGCTTTTCCATACAGCCAGGCTCATTCAAGCTCCTCTGCCTTCCAGAGCTTCCCTCAGCTTAAGGCGCTGATGTGTTAAGACCAGCCAAGCACTCCACACACACACATTCAGAACAGGGAGAGGCACAAAGAGCTGAATGTCAAAAGTGCAGTCAAACGGGGCCATTTCATGAAGAACTTGACATAAACAAGCGGTTTCTTGGAAATAACGTTGCCTTGGCATTTCAAAGGCTGGGAAATGAATGTCAGGTCTCTAAATCAGCCAGGAGGCGTTTTTCAGGCTTCCAGGAACTTCCTCCAGGCAGTTTAGCTGAGGTGCAGAACTGTCACCAGCCCAGCTAAGCCCTGTCTGATTGGGGGAGGCTCCCTGACTCCCTGACCCAGACATGGAGCTCTCTGATGATCACACTCAGTCATGAAATACTAAGGAGCGCACAGTCACACAAGACCATTGGTGGCAGGGATCTCAGCCACTGCTGTGAGAGAGACAGAGAGAGACAGACAGACAGAGAGAGAGAGACTGACTGAGAGAGACTGACTGAGAGAGAATGACTGAGAGACTGACTGAAAGACAGACAGACACGGAGAGAGACTGACTGAGAAAGAGACAGACAGAGAGAGAGAGAGAGACTGACAGAGAGAGAGAGACAGACAGAGAGCGAGAGACAGAGAGTGAGACAAACAGAGAGAGACAGACAGACAGACAGAGCTTTTATGGCCAGACCTGGGAAGAAAGGTGAGAGGTAGGATCAACATTAACACAACAGGACTCATGGAGAGATCATTAGCTGTAGATGTCCTGGCCAAGGGAGATAGATGGAGAGAGAGACAGAGAGAGAGCAGCCTTCAAGCCAGTCCTTTTGAAGATATTTTCTTGACTTTGGTTCTGATGGAGGAGAGGAATATGTTGTTTGATTTTTGTCTCATTAATACATCTGCTCAGTCAAGCCAGATAAGCACATAATTATCATGTGGCTTTACTCAGCGCATCTCTGTGGGTGTGTTAGTCTGTGCCTGTAGGCGTGTGTGTCTAACCTCTGTGTGTGTGCGTGTGTGTGCGTGCGTGTGCGTGTGTGTTCTCAGTGAGTCTCAGTTCCACCTGACTCGTCGCGGCTGGGGGGAGTTTCCCGTCCGGATCCAGATTCACTTTAAAGATCCCCGCAACAAACGCATCGACATCATCCACCACCTTAAGGTCTGGCCAAACCCAGCCTCATTTCCATGCTGAACCTTTCACTCCGACAGGCAGGCAGCAAGGCAGGCAGCCAGGCAGACAGGCAGCAGGCAGCAGGGCTGGGTTTCAGCTTGTCTTGATGGGCTCCATGTTTGTCTCTGTGTCTGCAGTTGGACAGAACCTACACAGGCCTGCAGACCCTGGGGGCAGAAACGGTGAAGCCAAGAAATACACACACACAGTCACACACACACACACGCACACACACAATCACACACACACACACACACACACAGTCTCACACACTCACAAGCACACACACACACAGACACACACACAAACACACACACAGTCTCACACACACACACACACACACACACACACACACACACACACACACAGTCTCACACACACACACACACACACAGTCTCACACACTCACACGCACACACACAGTCTCACACACATACGCACAGTCACACACACACACAGTCTCACACACCAAGACACAGGCACACACAGTCACACACATACACATGCACCCACAGTCACACACACACACATACACAACACACACACACACACCGACACAGGCTCACACATGCACACACACACACACACACACACACACACAGTCAAACGCATACTCACAAACGCCCACTACCGCACACATGCAGTCAGACATGCAGTCACACACACACACAGTCTCACACTCACACACCAGACCTTAAGTTGTGTGTTGGTTTCAGGTGGTGGATGTGGAGCTCCATAGGTGCTCTCTAGGGGAGGACTACCTCCCTGTTCCCTCGTCGTCCTCCAGGGCTCGCCGGGCTCCCAGCCCCTCGTCCCCCTGCTCCCTGGCCCAGATCCCAGGCCCCGTGTCTGGCCGCGCCGTCACCCCAGAGCCCCTTTCACAGGACCCCCACCCTTCCACAGAGAAAGGTGGGGCCTCAGGAAACGCCTCTCAAAGCTCTCCACGACAACAAACGTGTCGTGCCCTCTCTCTCTCTGTCTCTCCGTCTCTCTCTGTCTTCTCTCTCTCTGTCTCTCTCTGTCTCTCTCTGTCTCTGTCTTCTCTCTCTCTGTCTCTCTCTCTCTGTCTCTGTCTTCTCTCTCTCTGTCTCTCTCTCTGTCTGTCTGTCTCTCTCTGTCTCTGTCTGTCTCTCTCTGTCTCTGTCTTCTCTCTGTCTGTCTCTCTCTGTCTCTGTCTTCTCTCTCTCTGTCTCTCTCTGTCTCTGTCTTCTCTCTCTCTGTCTCTCTCTCTGTCTCTGTCTGTCTCTCTCTGTCTCTCTCTCTGTCTCTCTGTCTGTCTGTCTCTGTCTGTCTGTCTCTCTCTCTCTCTCTCTCTCTCTCTCCCTCTCTCTCTCTGTCTCTCTCTCTCTCCCTCCCTCTTTGGGTCTAGGCCAGGACATCTACAGCTAATCAGTCCTGTAGTGTTCATCTTAATCCTCTCACCTTTCCTCCCAGGTCTGACCATCAAAGCAGAGGTACCCAGGTCAGCAGGCGGGCACGCCGCGCCACCCGCCCCCGGCGAACGCACCCCGACCCGGCCCAGAGTCACTGAAATGATCACCCTGGGCTCCCATGGCAACTCGGCCTTCCAGCCAATCACAGCGAGCTGTAAGATCGTTCCTCAGGGACAGGCGCCCAGCCCCGCCGAGTCTCCTGGGAAATCATTCCAACCAATCACCATGAGCTGCAAGATCGTGTCAGGTAACTATCTCCTGGACTGTACACACATCCTTTTATGTAAAGCACTTTAGTCAAGTTGTTTTTAAATGTGCAGATGTTGGACTGGAGGGCGAAGGAGAGATGGCTGGTCTCTCTTAAGAGGGTTTGGGGGATTTTGGCACTTTGCTCTGAGCTATTCCACATTCTGACTGTGTCAGTTGGTAGTTTGGCATTTCTTCAAATGAAATGAAATGGAAGCAATCTCCCAGTCAATCTGTTAGCAGCCTAGCTAGGTGCCAAGCTGCAGACTCAAGGGACACAGCAAGGGAGGTCTTTTAGACGAGCCTCAGAAAAAGACATTATAAACGGAAGCCTTTTCCATCAATAATTCCTTTTATTAAACTGATCCAAAATCCAGTTTAGATTCTCATTTAACATCTGCTCCCTCAGTAGCAAGTGGTTTGCTTTTTGCCATAAACAAATAAACAAACGACGATAAACGAAACAGCTTTGGGCCTGTTGTGCACCCTCCAGGTTCTCCCATCTCCACCCCCAGTCACTCTCCCCTGCCCCGCCTCCCCTCCTCCTCCACCCCTCTCCACCCCAAGCAGGGCTCCTCCATGCTCAACAACCCCTACATCATCGTCGACAAGCCCGGTCAGGTTGTTGGCATGGCGACCGCTTCAGCCTCCGCCGCAGGTACGTGTTCTGCTTGACATGATGTTTCCCAAGACATCCAGGGATCATTCTTTGTTTGAGGGGACTATGGCTAAAGGACAAACCCTCCAGTAGACCCTCTGCCCTGGCCACATCTCAGCCTCTCAGGCCCTCAGGGCTGAGCCCAGCGGAGCTGTGCACCTCCCACATCCAGTCCCTGGTTGCTGGGGTTAAAGCTCCTGCCGCCCCCACACACAACCTTGTGAGTCGGGGCTGGATGATTACTCATCACCCCACTCCTCTTCACTCCTCTCCTGGTAGTCGCTCTCTCTCCATCCCTCCATCTCCCTCTATTCCACCCTCCCTCCCTCTCTCTCTCTTTCTCTCTCCCTTTCGCTCTCTCTCGCTCCCTCTCTCTCTCTTTCTCTCTCCCTCTCTCTCCCTTTCGCTCTCTCTCGCTCCCTCTCTCTCTCTTTCTCTCTCCCTCTCTCTCCCTTTCTCTCTCTCTCTCTCTCTCTCTCTCTCTCTCTCTCTCTCTCTCTCTTCACAACATGTTCGATCTCTTTTTGAACTTGGACTTGTTCTTCACCCTGTTACCTGCCTGTACCTGCCTTCTCTTGCTGTTTGCCTGGATTCCCTCCCTCCCTCTCTCTCACCAACATGTGCTGAGGCAGGTTTGAGAGAGGTTTCCATGGCGACCGGGCTGCTGTGTTCCATTAGAGGGAGAGATTAGAAGTCAGGGTGGTTAGAGAAGTACACGCAGGCCCGCTCAGCCGTGTGTGTGTGTGTGGGTGTGTGTGAGCGTACTTCCTGTTTGTGTGGCTCTGGAACACCCACCGCTCAGTCTACAGTGTTTCAGTAAGGCTCCCTCCTCCTCCCCCCCCCTGTGCTGCCTGCACCAGCCCCAAGCAGAGCTCCAGGATATGAACACGCCTTGATTCCCATGTCCTTCAGGATTCATTAAGGAAGATAATTGAGGTGGATGAGCTCCCGGCTCCCCCTGGTGGAGCTGGTGTGTTGGTGGCAGCTTCTCTCCATCCACACAGGTCTGCTGGCCACTGAAAGGCAGCTGTTATCCCAAGTTTGAAATGTGTGTCAGTGACAGTGTGTGTGTGTGTGTCCTACAGGAAGTCCCTCAGCCAAGCTTCCAGGAGCTGCCCATGGCGCCCGCTCTCCTGCTCCTAAACTCCACACAAGCAGCTTCCTGCCCTCGGGGGTCAAGGTGAGGGCCATGATTGGGGGTTGAACCCTGGAACAACATATCAAGTGTAGCTTTGAACTGTAATTCACCCAGGCAGGGTCAGGAGAAGCCATCCACACACTCTGGGCAGGACTGTTGTAAGAAATAATATCCTCCTATCCATCCTATTATCCTTCGACACAAATAAAAATACAATTCCTAAATGAGACGATATTCATGTAAAAAAAGTTGAGTGCCTAAGACTCTAACCAGTGTTGCCGTTAGCCATTTTGGGAGCGGAGCAGCTGGAACTAACCCCCCATGTAGTTAAGGGACTTCTGGAGTGCAGATGTGTCCTCCCAGATCTCTGTCTCTCTGATTCTCTCTCTGTCTCTCTCTGATGCTCTCTGTCTCTCTCTGTCTCTCTCTGATGCTCTCTGTCTCTCTCTGTCTCTCTCTGATGCTCTCTGTCTCTCTCTGATGCTCTCTGATGCTCTCTGTCTCTCTCTGTCTCTCTCTGATTCTCTCTCTGTCTCTCTCTGATTCTCTCTCTGTCTCTCTCTGATTCTCTCTCTGTCTCTCTCTGATGCTCTCTGTCTCTCTCTGATGCTCTCTGTCTCTCTCTGTCTCTCTCTGATGCTCTCTGTCTCTCTCTGTCTCTCTCTGATGCTCTCTGTCTCTCTCTGATGCTCTCTGTCTCTCTCTGTCTCTCTCTGATGCTCTCTGTCTCTCTCTGTCTCTCTCTGATGCTCTCTGTCTCTCTCTGATGCTCTCTGTCTCTCTCTGTCTCTCTCTGATGCTCTCTGTCTCTCTCTGTCTCTCTCTGATGCTCTCTGTCTCTCTCTGTCTCTCTCTGATGCTCTCTGTCTCTCTCTGTCTCTCTCTGATGCTCTCTGTCTCTCTCTGTCTCTCTCTGATGCTCTCTGTCTCTCTCTGTCTCTCTCTGATGCTCTCTGTCTCTCTCTGTCTCTCTCTGATGCTCTCTGTCTCTCTCTGTCTCTCTCTGATGCTCTCTGTCTCTCTCTGTCTCTCTCTGATGCTCTCTGTCTCTCTCTGTCTCTCTCTGATGCTCTCTGTCTCTCTCTGTCTCTCTCTGATGCTCTCTGTCTCTCTCTGTCTCTCTCTGTCTCTCTCTGATGCTCTCTGTCTCTCTCTGTCTCTCTCTGATGCTCTCTCTGTCTCTCTCTGTCTCTCTCTGATGCTCTCTCTGTCTCTCTCTGATGCTCTCTGTCTCTCTCTGTCTCTCTCTGATGCTCTCTGTCTCTCTCTGTCTCTCTCTGATGCTCTCTGTCTCTCTCTGTCTCTCTCTGATGCTCTCTGTCTCTCTCTGTCTCTCTCTGATGCTCTCTGTCTCTCTCTGTCTCTCTCTGATGCTCTCTGTCTCTCTCTGTCTCTCTCTGATGCTCTCTGTCTCTCTCTGTCTCTCTCTGATGCTCTCTGTCTCTCTCTGATGCTCTCTCTCTCTGTCTCTCTCTGATGCTCTCTGTCTCTCTCTGTCTCTCTCTGTCTCTCTCTGATGCTCTCTGTCTCTCTCTGATGCTCTCTGTCTCTCTCTGTCTCTCTCTGATGCTCTCTGTCTCTCTCTGTCTCTCTCTGATGCTCTCTGTCTCTCTCTGTCTCTCTCTGATGCTCTCTGTCTCTCTCTGTCTCTCTCTGATGCTCTCTGTCTCTCTCTGTCTCTCTCTGATGCTCTCTGTCTCTCTCTGTCTCTCTCTGATGCTCTCTCTGTCTCTCTCTGTCTCTCTCTGATGCTCTCTCTGTCTCTCTCTGATGCTCTCTGTCTCTCTCTGTCTCTCTCTGATGCTCTCTCTGTCTCTCTCTGTTTCTCTCTGATGCTCTCTCTGTCTCTCTCTGATGCTCTCTCTGTCTCTCTCTGATGCTCTCTCTGTCTCTCTCTGATGCTCTCTCTGACGCTCTCTCTGATGCTCTCTCTGTCTCTCTCTGATGCTCTCTCTGATGCTGTCTCTGATGCTCTCTGATGCTCTCTCTGTCTCTCTCTGACGCTCTCTCTGATGCTCTCTCTTTCTCTCTCTGATGCTCTCTCTGTCTCTCTCTCTGCCACCTGGTGAGACTGCCTGTCGCAGTGTCCTGTGTGTGTGTGTGTGTGTGTGTGTGTGTGTGTGTGTGTGTGTGTGTGTGTGTGTGTGTGTGTGGACTTCCTGCCACCGTCGGGGGTGTATTAATAGTCTGCCATGGTGCTATCTTCAGCACAGGTGAGCCAGAGCCTCGCTGAGCTATTTTAAATGGGACAGCGCTTGCAGATGGGGAGGGATGTGTGCATCTGTGGCGGGGGAGGAGGAGGAGGGGGGAGGGGGGATATCTGTATCACCTTCAGACAGAATCAACGTAATTGCCACCCTGAGGCAAACAAGGTGAAGTGCCTTGCCCAAGGACACAATGTCATGTTGGCACAGCCTGGGTTCGAACCGGGTACCTCCTTATTACTCGCTTGACGCCCTTACCGCTCAGCCACACCACTCCCTCATGACACCGAATAAGGACCTGCTGTCCATGACTGGTCTCTCCTGACTGGTCTGTCCTGACTGGTCTCTCCTGACTGGTCTCTCATGACTGGTCTCTCCTGACTGGTCTGTCCTGACTGGTCTGTCCTGACTGGTCTGTCCTGACTGGTCTCTCATGACTGCTGTCTCCTGACTGGTCTCTTCTGACTGGTCTCTCCTGACTGGTCTGTCCTGACTGGTCTCTCCTGACTGGTCTCTCCTGACTGGTCTCTCCAGACTGGTCTCTCCAGACTGGTCTCTCCTGACTGGTCTCTCCTGACTGGTCTCTCCTGACTGGTCTCTCCTGACTGGTCTTTCCTGACTGGTCTCTCATGACTGGTCTCTTCTGACTGGTCTCTTCTGACTGGTCTCTGCTGACTGGTCTCTTCTGACTGGTCTCTCATGACTGGTCTCTCCAGACTGGTCTCTCATGACTGGTCTGTCCTGACTGGTCTCTTCTGACTGGTCTCTGCTGACTGGTCTCTTCTGACTGGTCTCTCATGACTGGTTTCTGCTGACTGGTCTCTCCTGACTGGTCTCTCCAGACTGGTCTCTCATGACTGGTCTCTCCAGACTGGTCTCTCATGACTGGTCTGTCCTGACTGGTCTCTCCTGACTGGTCTCTTCTGACTGGTCTCTTCTGACTGGTCTCTGCTGACTGGTCTCTCCTGACTGGTCTCTCCAGACTGGTCTCTCCTGACTGGTCTCTCCTGACTGGTCTCTCCTGATTGGTCTCTCCTGACTGGTCTCTGCTGACTGGTCTCTCCTGACTGGTCTGTCCTGACTGGTCTCTCCTGACTGGTCTCTCCTGACTGGTCTGTCCTGACTGGTCTCTCCTGACTGGTCTCTGCTGACTGGTCTCTCCTGACTGGTCTGTCCTGACTGGTCTCTCCTGACTGGTCTCTGCTGACTGGTCTCTCCTGACTGGTCTCTCCTGACTGGTCTCTCCTGACTGGTCTGTCCTGACTGGTCTCTCCTGACTGGTCTCTGCTGACTGGTCTCTCCTGACTGGTCTCTCCTGACTGGTCTGTCCTGACTGGTCTCTCCTGACTGGTCTCTGCTGACTGGTCTCTCCTGACTGGTCTCTGCTGACTGGTCTGTCCTGACTGGTCTCTCCTGACTGGTCTCTGCTGACTGGTCTCTCCTGACTGGTCTGTCCTGACTGGTCTCTCCTGACTGGTCTCTGCTGACTGGTCTCTCCTGACTGGTCTCTCCTGACTGGTCTGTCCTGACTGGTCTCTCCTGACTGGTCTCTGCTGACTGGTCTCTCCTGACTGGTCTCTGCTGACTGGTCTCTCCTGACTGGTCTCTCCTGACTGGTCTCTGCTGACTGGTCTCTCCTGACTGGTCTCTCCTGACTGGTCTCTCCTGACTGGTCTGTCCTGACTGGTCTCTCCTGACTGGTCTCTCCTGACTGGTCTCTCCTGACTGGTCTGTCCTGACTGGTCTCTCCTGACTGGTCTCTGCTGACTGGTCTCTCCTGACTGGTCTCTCCTGACTGGTCTCTCCTGACTGGTCTCTCCTGACTGGTCTGTCCTGACTGGTCTCTCCTGACTGGTCTCTGCTGACTGGTCTCTCCTGACTGGTCTCTCCTGACTGGTCTCTCCTGACTGGTCTCTCCTGACTGGTCTGTCCTGACTGGTCTCTCCTGACTGGTCTCTGCTGACTGGTCTCTCCTGACTGGTCTCTCCTGACTGGTCTCTCCTGACTGGTCTCTGCTGACTGGTCTCTCCTGACTGGTCTCTCTCCCCTCTGGTCTCCATGCAGGTCATTATCAAGCAGGAGCCGGGGGAGGTTCCCACTCAGCAGCATCAGCAACAAGTGGTCTCCACGGTAACCGCCCAGCAGCAGCCTGCCGCCACGGCAACGCAACAGTTTGTCGCCTTGAAAGGAGGTCACGTGATCTCCGTGTCGCCCCAGAAACAGGCGGGAGGGGCGTCAGGAGCCGTTACCACGTCCAGCAAGGTGTGGAGCGTATTCACACACACACACACACACACACACACCCACAGAAATACACAAGCCACCTGGCCAATATGAACAGGAGTGTGAACCTCTCCAGGTTCTGGGCGTCCCTGCTGGCTCCGCCCTCCAGTCTGCCGTCAAGCAAGTGGCCATCAGCAGCGGCCAGATCCTGGTTGCCAAGGGCAGCCCCTCCGTCTCCAAGGTGATGGCCGGCAAGCAGGTGGTGGCCCAAGGCGTGGCCAAAGCCATCGTCAGCGGAGCGGCCAGCAGCCTTGTG
>CM059300.1:2212500-2220000 GCA_030340665.1 Neosalanx taihuensis
ACCAGAAATGAGTGTCCATAGCAGGACTGTCCAACCCTGGTCCTGGAGGGCCGCTGTCCTGGAGGTTTGAAATGTTCCCCTGCTCCAGCACACCTGATTCTAACAGTCAGACTTCCACAGAGCTTGATAACGACCTGTTCATTAGAATCAGGTGTGCTGGAGCAGGGAAACATTTAAAACTGTCAGGACATCAAGACCCCCCTGGTCTATAGATGTGATTAGTCAGCTGTGTTCTCCAGCAGTGTAAACTGCACTCAGGGTGCAGACTGCAGTCAGGTGTGTTCTCCAGCAGTGTAGACTGCAGTCTGGTTCCTCCAGCAGTGTAGACTGCAGTCAGGTGTGTTCTCCAGCAGTGTAGACTGCAGTCAGGTTTGTTCTCCAGCAGTGTAAACTGCAGTCAGGTGTGTTCTCCAGCAGTGTAAACTGCAGTCAGGTGTGTTCTCCAGCAGTGCAGACTGCAGTCAGGTGTGTTCTCCAGCAGTGCAGACTGCAGTCAGGTGTGTTCTCCAGCAGTGCAGACTGCAGTCAGGTTCCTCCAGCCTCACCAGTGTGTTGCTGCTCCTGCTCCTCTAGGCATGTTGAAGATCCACTCTGGAGGCTCCAGCCCCCAGCCCACAGTGCTCACCATCCCAGCTAACCAGCTCAAGCAGCTGGGTGTGGCCCCTGGCCCCGGGGCCCCCCAGACCATCCTCATGCCTGTCAGCAAAGGTAGCACCCCCAGCTGCGGCAGAGCACATCATCCACCCCACACACTCTGCCTACATAGACACCTCGCACACACACACACACACACACACACACACACACAATCGCTCAAGCTGTCATGGAACAAGGTTATCTGGGTATGGGAGATGGGATCCTGGCAGTGTATGGATGAACTGTGGGGGCAGAGAGAGAGAGGGGTGGGGAGGGAGAGGGGGGGTTAGAATGGGTTTTGGGAGAGATTGACAGGGGATAGGGAGAGGGGGAGGGGTGGGTAGAGAGAGAGAGTGAAAAGGAGAGATAAACAGAGAGAGAGAGTGAGACAGAGAGAGAGTGTTGGGGAGCAGCAAGATTATTCAGATTCTGGAAACAGCAGGAGGAGGTTGAGAGAGGGAGGGAGTCATGTGGCTGAGCAGTGAGGGAGTGGAGGTTCAGAGCAATCTGAAGCCGCTCTCACACACACACACACACACACACACACACGCAGTCCCAAACCTCCACAGACAGAGATACAGCACCTGGATTTAGCACGCCGCTGTGGAACAGACTGGAAGCACAGCTGAGTACAGAGCAGCTGTGAGGCTCCGCAGCTGAGTACAGAGCAGCTGTGAGGCTCCGCAGCTGAGTACAGAGCAGCTGTGAGGCTCCGCAGCTGAGTACAGATCAGCTGTGAGGCTCCGCAGCTGAGTACAGAGCAGCTGTGAGGCTCCGCAGCTGAGTACAGAGCAGCTGTGAGGCTCCGCAGCTGAGCTCTGCTGTCTGCAGGAACACAGCTGCCCACTTCCCAGGACCTTTATTTTGAAAAGCCGTTCAGCTCGTCTGGAGGAAGGAAAGGATGGGATGGAAATGAAGAGGATTAATGGCTTAGCTCATAAACGTCCTCCATCCCCACCATACACTTACAGTTACATGTATTCATTTAGCAGACGCTTTTATCCAAAGCCACTTCCAAGAGAGAGCTTTACAAAAGAGCATCGATCACTGATCATAACAATGAGATAGACCCCTAACAAAGCTAGTTTATAGATTATGAAACATACATTGTGAGAAACCAAAGTGTGGTGAGTGCCAAAGGGAAGAGCCACAAAAGCATTCAGCCAAACAAGTTACAATTAAATAACATTGTCTGTGATGTCATTGTGTGTGTGTGTGCAGTAGTCCAGTCCAGCTCTGTGTGTAAAGGCCCAGGCTCCGGGGTCCTCCCCCCCTCCAGCAGCCCGGGGGCAGCAGCAGCAGGAGTGTCCCCAGGCGGTGCAGCTCCTGGCCAGGCCTCCTCCCTCTCCCTCTCCCTGCCTCTGGCCACAGTGAAGACAGAGCCGGGCGGCAGCACCCCGGTCAGTTCGGTCCCCTCCCCCACCGTCTCGGCCCCCGGCCCCCCCTCCTCCTCCTCCTCCACCCCAGCTCCTGCCCCCGCTGCCACCGTCAAGATGGAGCAGGGGGCAGACACCTCCACGCACGAGATCAAGTAAGGGACACCGCTTCACGCTGGAGGGGATTTGAACCAGCAACCTCTTCACCTGCAGGCACACGCTCCACTCAGTACCTGTCCCTGGTAATGCAGCCATACTAACAGTGTGTTTGTGTGTGCGTGCGTGTGTCCTCAGCACGGAGCACATAGAGAACATGATGCAGCTGCTCACTGCCGTCGTGAAGAAACTACCTCTCATCTTAGCTGAGAAGAGTGAGTCTCCCTGCCTCCCCCCTCCCTCCCTCCCTCCCTCTCTCCCTCTCTCCCCCCTCCCTGCCTCTCCCCTCTCTCCCTCCCTCCCCCCAGCTCTCTCTCTCCCTTTCATCCTGTCCTCCAGTGTGGAAGCACATATCTAAACCCAGGAGTGTATCTCAGTCTGGAGAGATCAGTCCCACTCCGAATGCAGTGATGAGTCATCCAGATTTCAGAAAGATTTCAACAGGGAGCCCTTTGAATGCTAGTGATGAGGGTTTGGTCTGGTGTAACGTGTGTGTAACGTGTGTGTAACGTGTGTGTGTGTCCAGCTGAAGACTCCCCTGCGTTCTGTGCCTCGTCTGTGGAGCAGTACTACTCCTGGAACATCGGGAAGAGGCGAGCCTCCGAGGTAAAGGAGAAGATGTGTGGTTCAGAGAAACACCATCTAGACTCTGTAGATTAGAAACGGGATCATGCTGTGTGTGTGTGTGTGTGTGTGTTTGTGTGTGTGTCTCAGCTCCAGCGAGCGGTGGCGGTGAAGCGTGTGGTCCAGGACGTGCTGGACCGCGCCCCTCGCCTGCAGGCCCTCACCCCCCCTAAGACCCGTGAGGTGGTGCAGTGGTGCCGGCAGAGGGGCTACACCCCCCCTGACCCCGAGCCCCCGCGCAAGAACCACGAAGAGTCCATAGAGGACATCCTCACCCAGATAGACAACGAGCCTGGTGAGTCTGCCTGTGTGTGTGTGTGAGCGTGTGTGTGTGTGTGTTTGGGTGTCTGTGTGTGTGTGTGAGCGTGTGTGTGTGTGTGTTTGGGTGTCTGTGTGTTTGTGTGAGCGTGTGTGTGTTTGGGTGTCTGTGTGTGTGTGTGAGCGTGTGTGTCTGTGTGTGTGTTTGGGTGTGTGTGTGTGTGTGTGTGTGAGCGTGTGTGTCTCTGTGTGTGTGAGCGTGTGTATCTCTGTGTGTGTGGGTGTGTGTGTGTGTGGTCCATTGTCCTTGCTCCCCTGTCCCCCCCTCCCGCTCTTTCTCTCACTCGCCCCCAGTCCTCCATCACAACAGTTGACAGGTCCCAACATCCCCCCCCCCCCCTCCTGTTTAGTGGCTGGTGTAAAGTCCCCCCTGCAGACAGTCTGCCAGTGAGCAGCCTGTGCGCTGGCCCGTGAGAGAGCTAGTGTGCTGCCTGCTGCGAGGGTCACAGCCTGGTCAAACCACCCCTCAGCGGGGGCTCATGGGAGGGGAGACAGGAAGCCAGGCAGTCTCACGCAGGCCAGCCACAGCACTGCTCCCTCCCTCTGCATGTCCCTCTGCATGTCCCTCTGCATGTCCCTCTGCCTGTCCCTCTGCATGTCCCTCTGCATGTCCCTCTGCATGTCCCTCTGCCAGTCCCTCTGCCTGTCCCTCTGCCTGTCCCTCTGCATGTCCCTCTGCATGTCCCTCTGCATGTCCCTCTGCCTGTCCCTCTGCCTGTCCCTCTGCATGTCCCTCTGCATGTCCCTCTGCCTGTCCCTCTGCATGTCCCTCTGCATGTCCCTCTGCATGTCCCTCTGCCAGTCCCTCTGCCTGTCCCTCTGCCTGTCCCTCTGCATGTCCCTCTGCCTGGCCCTCTGCCTGTCCCTCTGCATGTCCCTCTGCATGTCCCTCTGCATGTCCCTCTGCCAGTCCCTCTGCCTGTCCCTCTGCATGTCCCTCTGCATGTCCCTCTGCCAGTCCCTCTGCCTGTCCCTCTGCCTGTCCCTCTGCATGTCCCTCTGCCTGTCCCTCTGCCTGTCCCTCTGCATGTCCCTGTGCATGTCCCTCTGCATGTCCCTCTGCATGTCCCTCTGCATGTCCCTCTGCCTGTCCCTCTGCATGTCCCTCTGCCTGTCCCTCTGCATGTCCCTCTGCCTGTCCCTCTGCCTGTCCCTATGCCTGTCCCTCTGCCAGTCCCTCTGCCTGTCCCTCTGCCAGTCCCTCTGCATGTCCCTCTGCATGTCCCTCTGCCTGTCCCTCTGCCTGTCCCTCTGCCTGTCCCTCTGCATGTCCCTCTGCATGTCCCTCTGCCTGTCCCTCTGCATGTCCCTCTGCCTGTCCCTCTGCCTGTCCCTATGCCTGTCCCTCTGCCAGTCCCTCTGCCTGTCCCTCTGCCAGTCCCTCTGCCAGTCCCTCTGCCTGTCCCTCTGCCTGTCCCTCTGCATGTCCCTCTGCATGTCCCTCTGCCAGTCCCTCTGCCTGTCCCTCTGCATGTCCCTCTGCATGTCCCTCTGCCTGTCCCTCTGCATGTCCCTCTGCATGTCCCTCTGCCTGTCCCTCTGCCTGTCCCTCTGCATGTCCCTCTGCCTGTCCCTCTGCCTGTCCCTCTGCCTGTCCCTCTGCATGTCCCTCTGCCTGTCCCTCTGCCTGTCCCTCTGCATGTCCCTCTGCCTGTCCCTCTGCATGTCCCTCTGCCTGTCCCTCTGCCTGTCCCTCTGCATGTCCCTCTGCCTGTCCCTCTGCATGTCCCCTCTGCCTGTCCCTCTGCCTGTCCCTCTGCATGTCCCTCTGCCTGTCCCTCTGCATGTCCCTCTGCCTGCCTCTCTCACTTCCTGTCTCCTTTCCTCTCTCCCTTTCTCTCTCCCTTCCTCTTTCCTATCCTCTCTCCCTTCCTCTCTCCCTTCCTCTCTCCTTTCCTCTCTCTTTTAAGTTAAGGAATCAGGCTAGTAATCAAAATGTCATCAGTTAGATTCCCGGCCATGCCAAATTATGTTGAATCCTTGTGCAAGACACTTCACCCTACTTACTTAAGAATGTGTGCTAAGTGACTGAATATAATGTAAATGTGTGTGTGTGTGTGTGCGTGTGCGTGCGCAGAGTGCCCCTCCACGCTGGGCAGCTGTGAGGAGGTGGTCCAGAGGCTGGAGCAGATGCAGATCCTGCTGAAGGCCGAGCCTGAGGACAGCCCAGACGAGCTGCTGGACATCATCAGCGTGTCCCCGCCCACTCACAGGCCCAGGGTCAAGCAGGAGGAGCAGGAGGCGGAGCCAGAGCCCCAGTACTTCCTGCCCCCCTGCCCCTCCGCTCAGTTCATCGGTGACGCAGCACAGCAGGTCAGACATGCTCCTCAAGATGTCTCCATTCATCCCTTTCTTATGACCGATGTCATTTTGTCGAAAGGGACAATCCATGCTCCGCGTTGGTGAGCTAATTGCTCCCCGTAAAGTTCCCCTGCTCCTACGAAACGGGTTGTGATTGGATCCAGGGTATTAGATCGTCGTGGAAACACGTGGGCGTGGTCTTCCTAGCTAACAGGATAAGCCTTGGAGGGGCGGGAGACTGAGTCCAGAACCTCCTCCTCCTGTCCTGACACATCTTCTCCTCCTCTCCCTCCTCCCTCCTTTCCTCCTCTCAGATCGGCGTGGCCTTTCAGCCGGTGGAGGTGGAGAAGAACGTGTTTGCCCCGGTGATAGAGGCCATGATCCTGAAGGTGAGGAGATCACTGAGGGTGAGGGCTGGTAATCGGAAGGTTCCTGGTTCGAACCCCGGCTGTGTCAACATGACGTTGTGTCCTTGGGCGAGGCACTTCACCCTACTTGCAATAATTAATGAAATGTAAATACTGGAGAGAGGCTGCACCTCATGTAGAGGCCTCCACTGAGATGGAGGGATGGAGCGAGGGAGAGGGAGCTGGAGAGAGAGAGGGAGGGAGGGGGGGGGCTGGAGGGAGGAGAGGAGGGAGAAGGAGAGGGGTGTGGAGGGAAAGAGGGCCTCAGTGGTGCTTGTGTTTTTACTGTGTGTGTGTGTGCTGTTGTCTAGGCGACGGAGCAGTTTGCTAGTGACATCTTGAGAGAGGCTCTGGCTGGGGCCTTCGTTAAGTCTGGACAGAACAGGTGACGCTCACACACACCACATCCAGTTCTGGGAGAGAAAAGAAGAGCTGAACAAACAATAGATGGTCCTCTCTTCCAACTACATTCCAACTGTCTGTCTGTCTGTCTGTGTGTGTGTGTGTGTGTGTGTGTGTGTCTGTGTGTCTGTGTGTGTCTGTGTGTGTGTGTGTGTGCCTCTCTTCCCAGGGTTCCTAGGGAGATCACAGCCATGAACGTCCACCAGGCTCTGAGCAACATCCCGTCATGTGACTTCCTCACCAACACTCACATGGGCTACCTGGCCCTGGACGGAGGCCACGACAACTGAGCCTGGGTCAGCCTGGGGCAGCCTAGGTCAGCCTGGGACAGCATGGGTCAGCCTGGGACAGCCTGGGTCAGCTTGGGCCAGCCCGTGTCAGCCTGGGACAGCCCGGGTCAGCCTGGGTCGGCTTGGGTCAGTCTGGGTCGGCCTGGGTCGGCCTGGGACGGCCTGGGTCGGCCTGGGACGGCCTGGGACAGCCTGGGTCGGCCTGGGACAGCCTGGGGCAGCCTGGGTCAGCCTGGGGCAGCCTGGGGCAGCCTGGGACTGCCTGGGGCAGCCTGGGACTGCCTGGGGCAGCCTGGGGCAGCCTGGGACTGCCTGGGTCAGCCTGGGTTAGCCTGGGACAGCCAGCTCTTCCGGTCAGGACAGACCTCCCTCTGGGGTCGCTTGGCTGCCTCCATCATCGTCATCTTTCCACCTGGGCCTTCTCCTCTAGAGGGAGTTTATCTGACAGTCTTATGCTGTTTTTGCTGACTGTATTTTGCTGACTGTTATTTCCTCCCAGAAGTGCTCAGCACGGTCCTCTAACTGAAGGTGGAAGAGGAGGACCTGTGTTTGATATCGGATATCTCCTCCTTAGCTCCCCTGGTTAACAAGGTGACTGTGGGGTGGGGATGCTGACTGCAGGGGGGGGGGGGGGAGACCCTCTCCCACCACCAGACCAGTCTTAATCCTGTTGGTTCAGTCTTCAGGTGCAGGACACTAGCTCTCTTATGCAGTCAGTGCAGATACTCTGAAATAGATTTGATTTCTTTGAACTGGAAATGACTCACTGTGCATGTTCACCCACGATTTGCTCTTAAACCTGAATTGGCTACTTCTAGATGGGGTTGAAGCAGGAGATAGAAAAGAGTTGTGTTTTTAACGGTGTGCGTGTGCACGTTAGCGTGAAAGAGCGATGTCCTTTAGACGGACCGGTGAGCGCCTGAGAGATAACAGCCCTGCTCTCTGGCCAGCTCCACTCCAACCCAGCAGCTAAACCCAGGCAGAACGATA
>CM059300.1:2225000-2242500 GCA_030340665.1 Neosalanx taihuensis
GAGGTGAGGTGGTCTGTCTGGAACACCAGCTGAGGTGAGGTGGTCTGTCTGGAACACCAGCTGAGGTGAGGTGGTCTGTCTGGAACACCAGCTGAGGTGGTCTGTGGTCCGATGCCCGATCTCAAGGTAAACAACTACAGCGATTCTAAACATGGCTACGTCCATTTCCTTGCCTGACTACTCACCAGTTCCAGGTCTAGAACACGTTCCTCTGCTCTGTCTGAAAACTAGAATAAGTCTCAGATCCGGAACTGTGAAGGAAACGTCCTCAGTCTCCTAGCGGACAGGGCGGGCGCTGATCTGAGGAACGAGGCGTTTTCGCTCTCTCATCACCGTCACTGAGCGCATCGATTTCTGCTTCAGCCGCATAATCGGGACTTACGTTTTCATTGTCATAATGGCTGCGGTGACACATAAACCGATGCACGCCTAAAAGAGGAAACCTGTAATGACTTAGGGTGTTAAGGACTGGGTTCTGTGGACACACAAGGTCAGGGATCACCAATCCTGGTCCTCGAGGTCCGCTGTCCTGACAGTTTTCGATGTTTCCCTGCTCCAGCACACCTGATTCAAATAAAGGGTCATTATGAGGCTTCCACAGAGCTTGATAACGACCCTTCATTAGAATTAGGTGAGCTGGAGCAGGGAAACATTGAAAACTGTCAGCACAGCAGGCTTTGAGGACCAGGATTGGTGATCCCTGTACTAGGGGTGATCCCTGTACTAGGGGTGATCCCTGTACTAGGGGTGATCCCTGTACTAGGGGTGATCCCTGTACTAGGGGTGATCCCTGTTCTAGGTTTTCGTCTGAAAGGCTCGACCGCTGATGCTGAAGTCGGCAGGTCATGGTTCACTGGTGTGTGTTTGAGGAGGGGGGTGTGTGTTTATTGCTTGGTCAGACCCCTTCGTGGGGCGGCAGGGACACCAGGCCTGGCAGAGCATGGGCAGACAGCCACTGTGGCAGATTAGAGGATATCGACCTTGTGAGTTCACGTGTCATTTCCTGCTGCTGGCTGGCTGAGCAGAGGATTCTGGGTGTCTGGCTGTAAGGGGGTGGAGCTGCAGGCGTTTGGTGGGCGGGGACTACGGGACAGAAGTCCAAATACGGCTGTACAGTAGTGAGTAGCTTCTTGGGATGTATAATGTGAAACGCAACCAACTCTCTCTTTTGGACTCGTTCACCCCTGCACCTCCTACTCGATATCTACTGAGTTTCATCATCACACACTCCGAACACACATTCAACTCGTACTCCAACTGGGACACAGTTGTTATTATTAGAGACTCTGACCTGCCAATGACTCCTCTCTACACCATCTTCTAGAACTGTAGAGCAGAAGAGTGTTCCGAAACATTAGCATTCTAGAACGTTCTAGTTTAATGTGGGTATTTATTCCAGCTCAGTTCATTTAGGAACAACTCCTCTAGGATTTATTATGAGTACCCTGAGGTGATTCGACCGTGAAGTTTTCACTGACAAAATATTCTACCTTTTTTCCTTGAAAAATATCAATATGTATCCAACTAAAAAGTTACACTTGCGATGGGGCCAGGTTAGAGGATGAGGAGACCGTAAGTGACAGAGCTCCAGTCAGATTTTCTCCTCCGGTCCTCATGAACTGCCCAGCACAGCCCTCTATGGGCAGATGGCAGAGTGCTTTAGAGGCGACAACAAACCTCCTGAGGTTTTTTGGATATTTATTTTTTTTTTTTCATAGTTTTGCTTCTGTCACGCGATGGTTGCCCTGCGTTACACTGGCCAGGGAGAAGACGGGGGCAGTTTAAAATGTCATTTGAATAATCTCTGAATATTTACATCGTTTTTTTGCCTGCCATGCCTGCTTTATCCAGGTCAAAGTCATGAGCCCAGCGATTTTGAGCCGTTGCGTAACGTGTCCTGTTTAAACAGCTGGGTCACTCAGCTACCCGGGGACAGTGTGTTAGAGGATGCAGAGGCCACCTGGGGAGTCTCCCAGCATGACTGCTAGCACCAGGTAGGCTGACACTAAACCTGATCTGCCACTGAAAGTACCAGCCACACCATCAAGCACAGCAACAGTCCTGTACTTCACACATGCCCTGTGTTAACACCACATGGCCAAACACACAAGCTGGGAGTGGGAGGCATATGCCCTGAATCTCCAGCATGACACACATGACAGAGGCCCTGGGTCTCACCTCTCCCCTGGTGCTCACACCGAAGTCGGGCCTCTCAGCCAAGCTGCTCTGCTGCAGGCTGCAGGGCATGGGGATGGGGCTGGGCTGCAGCGGGGCAGAGATGGGCTGGAGGGTGGGGGTGAGGGTGGTGGTGGGGTCTGCCTGCTGCTGCTGCAGCTCTGGGTGTCTGTGGGTTTCCCCGCAGCTGAAGGCAGCCTGGTAGCTGGTCTCCGGGGGCAGGTGGGATGCCCCAGCCCCAGGGCTGCTGTAGGGGTGGGTGACCCCCTGGCCGGGGCTGCCGTACAGCGCTGGAGGGGGCTTCCTGCTGCTCCTGGCTGGTCTGGCCCCTGTCCATGCCCTGTACTCCTGCCTGGGGAGAAATCACAGAGGAAGGACATAGGAATACTCCCTAAATCCTTATCTTCATACATTCTGCATGGTTACATCCTTCAGGGGATAAACTATCAACAACATGAGGGAATCTGTCATGTGACGGTGTTTATCAAGCTAAACTCATCATGCTCCCCGCCTGATAACAGCCTGTTTGAGTGTTTGAGTTTGAGAGGCTGGGGAAATGTAATATTACAAGCATGAGCGAACAAGCCAATTAATTGGAGAGCGAAGCCCTAATGATGAGGCCGCAATGGGGTTCGAGGGGAGTGACGCACGTCAGGGGGGCGGGGTCGCACGCACGCACGGGTGCAGCTCATTGGAGCGAGATTACAGCTCAATACTGGGGAGAGACGAGGTGGGGTGGGGGGATGTAGCCTACATCAAGAGGTGGACTGCCACGGCCAGACAGCACAGCTGTCATCTGGATCCGTCTGCGGTTCATTTGCCACAGACATGCTTTAGAGTGGCCACGGCTCTGTGCTCCGGGTCTCCGCTGGATAGATCGAAAGTCGATCAGTGCCCACAGTCATCTTCTGTGCACGACATGCATTTCACACCCTGGTCCTCTTAGTGAATAATAAATTGGACACCGGGTGAAGCCTTTTACATAATTCATAGCGTTTCTGTATGTTGAAATATGGACGATGCTGTATGCTTTAAAGAAAATAGAAATAATGTTTCCGAAAACTGATCGTTGTCGACCCAATTTGGTCAGTCAGTGTATGAAGCATACGGAATAAGTTGGCGTAAATAAGACTAGGTTTTTAGTGTGTTTACTATAGGACCCTTTCTGACACCCAGCACTGCATTCCACAGCGTTGGTAGGTTAAGGCAGCTTTGCAGACACAACAAAACCAGGTTCTGCCCAAAGAATTCTGCTTTGAAGTTCTGGTTCTGCATAATGTTCTAAAAAGACAACATCGTCCTGTGTTACAGGAACCCTCCAACCTACCTGTAAGAGCTGGTGTTGGCTGTTCCAGTCCCCTGCTGTTCCCCCCACCTGGGCGCCCCCCTCTGATCCCTGGGTTGGGGGGCTGCATTAGGGGGGCTATCCGACCCGCTGTCCCCTGATCTCCCACCGTTGCTTATCCAAGGGAAATTCTCCTTTTTCGGAATGGGCCAGGGTTTGAAATCCTGTTTGTACTGGGTGACACTCTGGAAAGGCACGCCGGACGGCTGGTACTCCTCCCTGGGTTTGAAGCTGGGCTCCTTCCGTCCCCTGAGAGATCTCCTGCCCCCTGGGGCTGCCCCTGCTGCCGGTGGGGAGCCGCGGTGCTCCGGGGTGGAAGAGCTGTTTCTCGGCACCAGATCCGCGGGCTGCACCTGCCTGGTCACGGATCGAACCTCTTGCTCGGAGATGTCAGAGTAGTTCTGAACAGTCAGAGGGACAGAAAGATCCGATTTATCTAACTGGTTCCAGAACCGAGCCAGGCAGCACACTCTACTGATGCACGGCCAAGCCATGGCGGTCTGGGTTTGGGTTTGGGGGGGAAGAAGAAAAATAAATGGAGATACGCAAAGAAAAAGAAAAGAAAAGAAAGGAAAGAAAAAAAGAAAGAAAATAAAAAACAAGGGTTACATTCAGAAACAGCGCCGTGTGCGTGTGCCCATTCCTGGATAAACTGATCGTGAGCGCAGTCTTGTTCACGTCACAGTCTGTGACATCCCAAAGAGGAGCTGGTGTTGAACAGAGCGCGAGCGCCCGCGCGCCGGCACGGGGACGCTGTTTATTGCACATTCCCCCCTCACGTGATCTTTCGGTCCGGGCTGGATGCGGCGGAATCGTAGCGGTGAAAGTTACTTCTTTGAAGTGTACAGGCGTATGCATATTTGGACGTTCCCGTTTGAAATTCAGATCTCCTCCATCTGTTATAGAAAGCAACATTTAGTTTCTGGCACCGTGCCAGTGAAATCAGCATTCTTATAGTCAACCTGATCATGGAGTTGAGGCGTCTAAAGTGTTAGTAGGCTACTGGTCTACCAACCTTCACAAGCACCTAACTGCTTCCCATGACGATAAGACAGATCGAATCCCAGGGGTTCAGTGAGTCAGTCTCAGGGGTTCGGTGAGTCGGTCTCAGGGGTTCAGTGAGTCGGTCTCAGGGGTTCAGTGAGTCGGTCTCAGGGGTTCGGTGAGTCAGTCTCAGGGGTTCGGTGAGTCGGTCTCAGGGGTTCGGTGAGTCGGTCTCAGGGGTTCGGTGAGTCGGTCTCAGGGGTTCAGTGAGTCAGTGGGAGCCTGCCTGAGGCAGCGTCAGGTATCCATGAAAACCTCATCCACCCCTGCTGGGTGCTGAGGCCCCCTGATGAGGCATTTACATGTATTCATTTAGCAGGCGCTTTTATCCAAAGTGACTTACAGTAAGTACAGGTGCCTTGCCCAAGGACACAACATCACATAGCCACAGCCGGGGCTCGATCTCACAACCTTCCATTCATGAGGCCAACGCCTTAACCATTGAGCCATCTGAGGCCCCCAGAAAATAGTCAAAAGAATACATAAATACTTTGTGGAATAAAATGAACGAATGAGTCTACACCAACATACTATAAATACTGTGTATTAATGTGTGGATAAAGTCCCCAGCAAATGAGAAAATAAGTTACCTAACATACAGTGTATTTGTAAGGCTGTGTGTGTGTGTTGGGCACAATTCATATTTTCATTACAAACATAAACTGTATAATTTAAACAAAGAGAACCACGGTTTACTGATTTAAAAGGATAATTTACTTGAAGACACACACATTTACAATACAATCAACAAAAAATGAAGTGGTGTCAGTAAAAAAAGATTTTCTGCATTGATTCCTGATTTTAAGCATTCCGTTTCCCTGACTTCAATGGCCCCTTATGGTAGTGAGCAGTTCTTAGATGGCATAGAGGTTTTGAATTGAACTAGAAGAAGTGGTTTCCAACCCTGGTCCTCAGGGCTCACTGTACTGCATGTTCTAGATGTTTCCCTGCTCCAACACACCTGATTCAAAAGAATGGGTCATTATGAAGCTCGGCAGAAGCCTCATAATGACAGTGTATTTGAATCAAGTGTGTTGGAAAGGGAAACATCTAAATCATGCAGCACAGTGGACCCTGAGGACCAGGGTTGGGAACCACTAAACTAAAAGACTGTCGTTCCCATTTCTAACCCCCCCCTTCCCCCCAGGGTGCGGTTCGATGACTTCAGGTTCGTCCCCATTCTCTGTTGCGTAGCTCCACTCGTCTGATCTTCCCGCTCACCGTCTTGGGCAGCTGCTCCACAAACTCCACCTGAGGAGGGATGTGAAAGCGGAAGAGAAACGCGTGTTCACGGTGGGTGTGGCTTGAACGCGTGACTCGACATCGACACGGCGGCTGGGTGGGGGGGGGGGGGCCGTCACCTTGCGAGGGTACTTGTAAGGAGCGGTCACTGTCTTCACGTGCGCCTGCAACTCTGTCACCAGCTGGTCGCGGTCGTGAGACTTGTACTCTTCTGTCAGCACGACAAACGCCTTCACTACCTGCCAGAGTTGAACAAAAGCGCTTTAAGACTCCTCATATCAGTATCGAGAGCCCCATCCCTCCAACTGTCTCCCTGGAACCATACCTCTCCTCTGATTGGGTGAGGACTGCTGACTACGGCAGACTCTGCGACAGCCTTGTGTTCTATCAGAGCGTTCTCCACTTCAAATGGACCAATCCTGTACCTGCACACACGGCAGGATAGCAAATCAAAGCAGCCCCTCATCTCACTGATTCCATTATCCACAGCACTATTACGCTGCGTCTCATAAAAGTGTTTAACGGACCAGTGAGGCTGTTATTTCATGGGCGATAGCTGAACAGCCGGGTCTAATGCGCTGTGATAACGGTCGATCTTAGCGAGCTGAAGACATTACTGAGTGGATATATTACCCAGCTGACAGGATGACATCATCCGCCCGGCCAACGAACCACAGGTAGCCGTCCTCGTCCATGACCCCCCTGTCCCCTGTCAGGTAGAAGTCCCCCCTGTAACACTCAGCTGTCCGCTTTGGGTCCCCCTGCCAGAGAGGGAGTGTGTGTATTCGTGTGAGTGATAGAACAAGAGAGAGAGAGCAAGAAAGAGAGATACTTTAGAGGAAGAAAAAAAGATGAATATGCTAAGAAGATATCCCCATATCCCCAAAGCGTTGTATGATAATATTCTAGATCTTATGACTAGTGCAGTGAGGAGAGCAGAGAACCGTGTAGGCCGTGAAGAGAGAGAAAGGCTTGTTTGGTTTCACTCTGATGCCCAGGTTCCCCTCCTCTCCTCTGGGCAGGACATCACCAGCCTCATCCACCACCTGGAACAACAGCACAGCACTGTAGGCCTACAGGTGACCTTCCCCCCCTTCTGGATTCACTAGAATCTTCTGGCCTCTGGTGTTCACCTGCACATCGTAAGCTGGGGAGGCCTTTCCGAAGGAGCCAGGCTTGATCTTCATACCCTTGAAGGTTCCTGCGATCAGAACCTGGAAGAGGATTCCGACATGACTGATCCCATGGAAGATTCTAGAATCTAGACTGTATAAACCTTACAGCCCTTTGTTGAACCTTCAGAAGCCTGCTGAATTGGAAGCGAGCTCACAGTTTCGGTTTGTCCGTATCCTTCGTAAATGTCCAATCCCGTGGCCTCCTTCCATTTGTCCATTACCTCGGGGTTGATTGGTTCTCCTGCACACAGACAGTGCTGCAAGGCCTGGAAGCTGTAGCTGGTATTGCAACACAAAGAAGCCCTTGATAAGTACTGATTTTCCAGAATACGTTTGAGAACAGAGAAACCGATTGGCTAGATTTTTAACTGAATACCTGGATATGTCGTCCTGTACGAGCATCCTGTATGCAGTGGGAGCAGTACAGAATGCAGTTATAGGATAGTTGGACAATGTCTGAAAAAGGATGAATGACAATTAAATAACAACAGTAACAGATGACTTCAGCCAGGATTTGTGGATCGATGTGAGAATATTCGGGAAGAACGGAACTGTTTGTCTCATTGAAGTGGTTCATGCATTGAGCATGGAGCTACAGCTCGCTCTAGTGTTCATGGGTACTACAGCAGCAGCCCTGAGCACACCTTCAGCACGGTGGCACTGTCGAAGCGGGGCATGTGATGTACGAACACGCAGGAGCCCTGAGTCCAGGGGGCAAACACACTGCTCCACGCTGACTTGGCCCAGCCTGTATCAGACGTGTTCCACAAGACGTCCTTCTCTTTCAGGTCCAACCAGTACCTGGAGAGAGAGGGAGGGAGAGAGAGAGAGAGAGAGAAAGAGAGAGATGGGGGGGGTTGAGGATGGGTAGAGAGATATAGAGAGATAGGGTGGAGGTGGGACAGAAAGAGAGATGGGGACTCGTGGCTGAGTCAGGCTAGTAATCAGAAGGTACCTGGTTAGAACTCCGGCTGTGCCAACATGACATTGTGTACTTGAGCAAGGCACTTCACCATACTTGCCTTAGGGGGAATGTCCCTGTACTTGCTGTAGGTCGCTCTGGATGAGAGTGTCTGCTAAATGACTGCATGTAAATGTAGATGGGGAGTAGAGGAGGGGTAGAGAGAGAGAGTTACCTTCCGTTGACCGTGAGGCCCAGGCCATAGCTAGAGTGGCTGTGCTGGGTCATTTTAGGAGAGCCTGTCGTCCCACTGGTGAAGAAGATAGTCATGGGCTCCTCACTGCCAGTCTGCACACACTCATGGTCGCTGGAGGCGTTACTGAGGTTAAAGAGATTCAAATGTTACATCACGTTAATCCCACCGTGACCATGATATCATAACCCCCTGGTGACTGCTACAGTCACCTCAACAGATCTCCAAAGTTCATCCAGCCCTCTCTCCTTCTGTGGGACACCAGGATCCTGGCCTGCAGGGAGGGGCACTGAGGGGCCACAGACTCCAGGAGGGGGGCCAGGGACTCGTCTGTGACCACACACCGGGCCCCGGAGCTTTGCAACCTGTGGAGGATGTCCCTGGCTGTCAGCTGAGTGGTGCCTGGCAGCAGGACCGTACCTGAGGGTCAACAACACAGGGTCGACCACTTCACCAGGTGTATGGGTACGGATGACCAGAAGGTGTGGGTACAAACACTACCAGTCCAAAGTTTGGACCCACCCTCCCATTCAAATGAATGGGACAATGTGTCCAGACTTTTGACTGGTAGTATATATCATCCCTTTCAGAATGCCTTCTCTCGTTCCAGAACCCTATTTTTACCAACAAAATTGAAGTTTTCTGGCAACGTTCAGTCTTAACATGTAGCATGACTCAGAAGTTCTCCAGTATTCTGTCCTTAGGTTCCACATGAGTCTACTCACCCGTCCGGAGACAGGCGACGTTGACCAGCCACCACTCTGGAACCCTGGGAAGGATGAGGAACACGCGGTCCTCCTTGGCGAGTTGGCAGGGGCCAGCCAGAACGTTCGCCAGTCTTCTGGAATGGAACCCTAACTCCTCGAAACTCCAGCGGATCTCGTCGTTCCTGTCGTTCACCCACCACAGCGCAGGGCCAGCAGCTCTCTCTCCACTCTGAAAGGCAGAACCACGTCTGGACCCGTTAACAAGACGGGCAAGGAAGCCCAGCCGAGATGACTTGGATGTTTTTCAGGGAGCGCTGCACCTTCTCTCTCTCTGCCCACACGTCAAGAACATCCTTTGCAAAGTTGAAATGCTTGGGAATCTGGGGGTTGTAGTTCTGTTTGATGCTCTCGTAGTCAGTGAAGTTCTGAGGAGGAGTCGTCTTGTGTCTGTAGAACTGACGTGTGGCCAGCCTTGACACACTGAGCAAGGTTTGACATTTGGATGGCAAGATGCCGAGGATTCCCATCTAAAACAAGAATTGATATGATTATTACATATAATCACCGTGTGTGCACCTCCAAAATACTGCGTGCATATTATGACTGCTTGTGGTGTGTGTGAGGAATTAGGTTTGAGCACAAACTTGCAATGGTCCCAATTCCTCACATTAATGACAATGCTGCACAAAAACAAGTACTTGCATGAAATTACAAAAAAGTCGTCAGATTTTTCATTTCTTACCTTAAAAGTGTAAAAATGATCTCGAGCAGGGCTGATCTCGCGCTATGAAGCAAATGATTAATATGTCTGTCCAGCAGAATGGGGAGAAGTGATCAATAACAAGTTATCAATACACACGTGACTCATGACATAGTGTAGGAATGTGACTATAAGATGGCACTTTCAGCTGAGTATTTGCATTACAAGCTTGTTTTTCAGTTCCAAAACCACTGTCAACTACAGTAAAGTTTCCAGGTGACGGCAGCTGTACGTGAATTACGCAAACAACGTACGTCAAGGGAGATGACTGGGGCCGATCGGAGACAATACGGTGTTTAATATTACAGCAATCTGGGCGGTGACTGCAGGATGCATGGGTGGAATTAAAGTCTCCGATAGAGGAGACATGTCCAAGAGGCGCAGGATCAGGGTTAAAATCCCACTTTGATCCACTGTGCTAAAGTGCAAGCGTGCGCGCTCCCGTTGATCGCGAGACTTCACGCGCTTCTTTCCACCGGTTCCGTTTTCACCCACGTGTCAGTGGAGTGTGTGTTCAGTGTTCAGATAAAGAATGATCCAAAGGCTTTACAGCCCGTTATAACCGATAAACGATACACTGTCTAATGTATTTTTCCACACTTTTAGCACCAATACAACTTTGCAGTTTCTAGTGCTGCTTATGAGCACCGACTATCACACAGTGACATTAAAATAGGGAGCTTTATTATAAGATATCATCTGTGTGTGAGGGGCTCATCGTAGGGGGAGGATGGAGCGCCTACCAGATGATAATTCCAGGTACAAAGATGTGGAATATTGGGACGAGCGCTACTTGACGGAGGAGTCTTTTGAATGGTTCGGGGACTTTTCCAAATTCAAGCATATTTTCGAACACTTC
The DNA here is from genome assembly GCA_030340665.1 of Neosalanx taihuensis. NCBI lineage: Eukaryota > Metazoa > Chordata > Actinopteri > Osmeriformes > Salangidae > Neosalanx > Neosalanx taihuensis. The sequence continues at coordinate 2,235,462 of CM059300.1, forward strand.
GTCAAGAAGACAGATAATATCCTGGTGCTTGGTATGTAAACTGCAAACCACGGGCTTTTCTTACACAGTTTGTGTCTCATTTCTCAATGGTGCATATAAACTTCTTTTTTGTTTTGTTTTGTTGCCAAATCTATTCTTGCATCACTTGCTGTTCTCTAAGGTGTAAACAAATCTACTTGTGTTTGTCTTTTAATGACTAAAAACATTCTCATGCTGGATTGATGTCCACAGAGCCGCCGTGTCTCATAATGTCCACTAGGTGTCGCTACAGGAGAGAGAATCAACTTTTCCCAGAGGGATTCTATTCTGAGAAGGTTAATCCTTATCTAAAACTCACCTTTTATTCAAAATAAGTGTGTGTTAACGTATGTTAACGTATTTTAATCATTCAATACAGACACACACCATACCAAACACACCATAATGTACAGAAATCATCAACATACAGTACTGTGCATTACAGTTTCTGTAATGGTGTGTTGATGAATCAAGCCATGCAGTCAAATGCTATAACCCGCAGGAAGCTTAGAGAAGGAAATACAGAAATAAATAAATAAATAAATACATGATTTACCTTTTTCATACATTTATTTATCTTATTTGTGTATAAATGTATTTATGCCTTCATTTATTCATGTATTTTTGTAGTTATGGCAGGTTTATTCCTCCATATAGAGTGCAGTGTTGGCTCACTCATTCTGAGCCTGTTCGGTGGCTCTCCCACAATGCACTGCTTCTGATGTTTCTGAAGTGATGGTCTTGGCTCATATAAACTGACGTGGAGATTTTCCCCAGCGAGGTAGAACACAGCAGGCTAGCCCAGTGAGGACGAGAGGAGGGCGAGAGGGGCGGGGGGTCGGGGAGGGGGGGAGAAGACAGGAGAGGAGATGGAGGAGATAGGTGGGGGAGAGAGGGAAGAGGGGAGACCGCAGGGAGGGGGAGCGGAAGGGAGATGGAGAGGAGGAAAGGTACTCTGGCAGGGGAGGGAATTTGAGACTGAAAGATAGGAAGGTGAGAGCCTGAGCAGAGGAGGAAGGTGAGGAAGAAGAGGAAGAGGAGGAAGATGAGGAAGAGGAGGAGGACTGGCTCTGTGCTAGAAAGCAGAGCAGCAGTGAAGGAGGGAGGTAAAGAAGCTAATCAGGTTGGAGCCACTGTGCGCTCCCAGACGGAGGTCATTTCCATTAGAGACTAATCTTCCCAGTGCAGAGAGGAGGAGAGCCAGGCTGCTTTACCGTATGCTGATCACAGTTCCTCTCTCGCTGGAGCTCTTCTCTCTGCAGACTGTCTTGAAACGCACCTCTCTGCCGTCTCTCTCCATGTCTTTCCTGCAGACTGTTGTCTTGCCCATATCTCTTTGTGTGCCGCTTTGTTTTGTTCAAATAAAACATGTCTCTATACCTTTGCACCTGTTTGGTTTCCCACAATGTACGGTTCATAATCTGACTACCAGCAATGTTTGAGGCTCTCGTTGTTACGATCAGCGACCGATGCTCTTTTGTTAAAGCTCTCTCCTGGAAGTCGCTCTGGATAAGAGTATCTGCTAAAGGACTAAATGTATGAACGTGTTTCACTTCATTTCTCTTCCTTATCTCCCTTCTGTGTGTTCAGTCCTCGGAGGCTCTCCCTGTCCTCTCCCTGTCCTCTCCCTGTCCTCTCCCTGTCCTCTCCCTGTCCTCTCCCTGTCCTCTCCCTGTCCTCTCCCTGTCCTCTCCCTGTCCTCTCCCTGTCCTCTCCCTGTCCTCTCCCTGTCCTCTCCCTGTCCTCTCCCTGTCCTGTCCGTCAGATGTTTCAAAGTGTCGTCCTGCTGTCTGTGGACCTTCCCTCCTGTACTTTCTCTCCCCTCTTTGTGACCCGAGTTTCCTTCTAGTTGTTCTCTCCCCTGTGTGTGTCTCTCTCTGCCCCCCTGCCGACCCTCTCCCACGCCAGCCTCCGTGGGCTCCTCGGCTGCCTCCTGACTCCTTCACCTCCTCCCTCACGCGGGCGCTTCCTGGACTGGGACGACACGCATCCCTCCTGCCCTCTCCTTCGTCTCTCTCTCTCACCCACACGCTCACCTCGTTTTCACGCTCTTCTTTTTTCGCTCGGTTTCTCTGTGCCTTTCTGTCGTCTCTCTCTCTCTCTCTCCCTGTGTCTCTGTCTCTCTCTCTCTCTCTCCCTGTGTCTCTCTATCTCTCTCTCCCTCTCTCTCTCCCTGTGTCTCTGTCTCTGCCTCTCTCTCTCTCCCTGTGTCTCTGTGTCTCTCTGTCTCTCTCGCTCTCTCTCTCTCCCTGTGTCTCTGTCTCTCTCTCTCTCTCTCCCTGTGTCTCTCTATCTCTCTCTCCCTCTCTCTCTCCCTGTGTCTCTGTCTCTGCCTCTCTCTCTCTCCCTGTGTCTCTGTCTCTCACTCTCTCTCTCTCTCTCTCTCCCTCTCTCTCTCTCTCTCTCTCTCTCTCTCTCTCTCTCTCTCTCTCTCTCTCTCTCTCTCTCTCTCTCTCTCTCTCCCTGTGTCTCTCTCTCTATCTCTCTCTCCCTCTCTGTCTCCCTGTGTCTCTGTCTCTCTCTCCCTGTGTCTCTCTCTCTCTATCTCTCTCTCCCTCTCTCTCTCCCTCTCTCCCTGTGTCTCTCTCTCTCTCACTCTCTGTCTTTCTCCCTCTTTCTGTCCTTGCCATAGTTTCTCTCTGCAGTATGGATCTTCTAAGCAGACAGAAGGTCACTCTGAGCGGCCATTTAACTGCAGACCAGGAGGAACTTGAAAATGCTGTTAAAAAGCACTCTGTATTACCGTCTTCGGTCATCTGCATATGAATGCTGCAGTAAATTACTAGTTCACTCACTGGACAAGTTCACTGTTCTGCATCTCCATAGTTCCTGACATTTATGAGCATGTTTGTTGATGAAGTATCTGTCACAGTGTTTGTTGTTGAAAGCCTGGTGACATCATCGTTGTTTGCCTCACGCCTTGACTTAATGACTGTTGTCCCTGTGCTCTGAATGACAGCTTTTCATGATGTCATATCGGCCAGAAACACTCACCAGTCTGAGCTACAACCTCCATTATCCTCCCTGCAAACCACTAAACGCAGGCTGCCCTACGCATGCAGTAATAGCTCAGACATTCATCACCTGCCCGGGGCGCTCTGTGATGTAATAGCCCCACGCTCACAGGGGTCAGGGATTGTTGCGTTTGTCCCTTAGCGCCTTCTGATGATGTAATGACCCTGATTTGGTTCTTTCTCTGTGAGTAACTGGCTAGGGCTACACCGTGTTCTCTCTCTCTCTCCCCTCATGTTCTCAGTCCAAAGAACACTTACAGCCGCCATCACACCCAGGGGCACGGTGGAAGCCTCAAATATGAGCATCCTGTGTGTGTGTGTGTGTGTGTGTGTGTGTGTGGGTGTGGCTGGGCTTCTTCATACAGCTAACAAGCGCTGTGTGTGCAGTAGTAAGCGGCCTAGACTCTGTCAACCCTCGTCTCGTTCTCCTGTCCATTTCTCTTGTTCTTATTTCCCAGAATGCACTTGCCTCGCCCTTAAAGGCCCGCAGTTGGCCGGAGGTTGGCGGTGTTAGTTGTGAGTGGTAGCCATGGTAATTACCGAGCTCGTAACGATCGAGCTCCTCCTGGAGGATAGACGCCATGACATCACCCTCTGTCCGGCCTCCCCCCCACCCTCACCCCTCTCCTCCCCTTTGTCTTCCCTCCCCTCCCCCCTCTCAGTGGGGGGTCAGTATCAGGTATCAAAGGCTCTCACCTGGGTCTGCTTCTGTAGCCATCCTGGGCAGCCAGGCAGGTCTATATATAGCTGTGGAGCCGAGGTGTTTATGATGCACTTTCCACAGGCCTGACACCAGGCTGCTCCACACTGGGCTGCTCTACACTGGGCTGCTCTACACTGGGCTGCTCTACACCGGGCTGCTCTACACCGGGCTGCTCCACACTGGGCTGCTCTACACCGGGCTGCTCCACACTGGGCTGCTCTACACCAGGCTGCTCCACACTGGGCTGCTCTACACTGGGCTGCTCTACACTGGGCTGCTCTACACCGGGCTGCTCTACACCGGGCTGCTCCACACTGGGCTGCTCTACACCGGGCTGCTCCACACTGGGCTGCTCTACACTGGGCTGCTCCACACTGGGCTGCTCTACACCGGGCTGCTCCACACTGGGCTGCTCTACACTGGGCTGCTCCACACTGGGCTGCTCCACACTGGGCTGCTCCACACTGGGCTGCTCCACACTGGGCTGCTCTACACTGGGCTGCTCCACACTGGGCTGCTCTACACTGGGCTGCTCCACACTGGGCTGCTCCACACTGGGCCCCTCGCTGCTGTTTATTAGGGCTTCACACCAGGGAGCATCCGTCTGGCTGGGTGTGTGTTGTGTGTTTCTGTCTGAGTGTGGAGGGTGACAGTGAGTGTGTGTGTGTGTGTGTGTGTGTGTGTGTGTGTACTGGTGTGGAGGGTGACAGTGAGTGTGTGTGTAGGGCGGCGTGGTGGAGGGTGTCAGTGGTAATGGGTGTCAGGGGGGGGGGTGCTGGTGAAGGTCTTCTCGACACGTCCCTGTTTCTGCAGTGTGTGAAGTTCACAACACACACACACACACACACACACACACACACACTGATATGGACACTGTGGACTTAATGCTGACTGGGTGGAAACTTAGTGGTTATGGAGGGAGGGTGAGAGAGAGACGGAGGGAGAGAGGGGGTGGGGGGGGGGGAGTCAGGAGTCATTTCTTTGCAGCTGTCAGGGACCCAGCTGGTATTAGATCCTACTTTACAAACGCCCCCAGCAACATCAAAGAGACGCGTGCACACACACACACACACACACATCCGGAGCACACACACACATATCCAGAACACACACACACATATAAAGAACACACACATACACACAGACTGACACACACTCGTTCCCTCGTCTCTCTCCGGCCTTTCTCTGTGTCCCTCTCTCATGTCTGTTCGCTCGCTTCTTCATCCGTCCTTCCTCCCTTCCAGGTTCTCTTCTCCTCCACCCCATCCTCTCCTACAAACCCCCATCTCCTCTCCTCCAAACCCCCATCTCCTCTCCTCCAAACCCCCATCTCCTCTCCTCCAAACCCCCATCTCCTCTCCTCCAAACCCCATCTCCTCTCCTCCAAACCCCATCTCCTCTCCTCCAAACCCCGATCTCCTCTCCTCCAAACCCCCATCTCCTCTCCTCCAAACCCCCATCTCCTCTCCTCCAAACCCCCATCTCCTCTCCTCCACACCATCCTCTCCTACAAACCCCCATCTCCTCTCCTCCAAACCCCCATCTCCTCTCCTCCAAACCCCCATCTCCTCTCCTCCAAACCCCCATCTCCTCTCCTCCAAACCCCATCTCCTCTCCTCCAAACCCCATCTCCTCTCCTCCAAACCCCCATCTCCTCTCCTCCAACCCCCCATCTCCTCTCCTCCAAACCCCATCTCCTCTCCTCCAAACCCCCATCTCCTTTCCTCCAAACCCCATCTCCTCTCCTCCAAACCCCCATCTCCTCTCCTCCAACCCCCCATCTCCTCTCCTCCAAACCCCCATCTCCTCTCCTCCAAACCCTATCTCCTCTCCTCCAAACCCCCATCTCCTCTCCTCCAACCCCCATCTCCTCTCCTCCTACCCCCCGTCCGTCCGTTTCCCCCGTCCATCAGTCCGTCTTCTCTCATCCCTTTCTTTGTCGTCCTCGGGGGGGTGGGGGGGGGGTGGGGGTCTGTTCTGGGCTGCAGGGCTGATCGACTGCAGGGTTGCACAGGGCTGGACGACGCGCAGAGGCTGCACTGCCTGCAGTGTCCTCTGCTCCCAACCAGAGGACAAACACACACACACACACACACACACTCACTGTCACCCTCCACACCAGTACACACCCACTCACCCACACTCTCTCACTTACACACGCACATGCACACACTCAACATCCCGCCACCCCCACAACACATGCAGAAAACCATGTAAAGCCTGTATACATGTGTGTGTAGGTGTCTGTGCAGTAACATCTGCAACAGCCCAACCAAAGGAATCCTGTGAATGAAGGAGAGGAGCGGGTGAATGGGTGGAGGAATGAAGCAGTGAATGAATGAATGAGAGGAGGAGGCAGGCTGGGCTCGAGGAGGGGGGCTCGGGGAGGGGGGCTGGGCTCGAGGAGGGGGGCTGGGGGAGCGAGGCTGGAAGAGGGGGGCTCCGGGAGGGGGGGTGGGGGGCATGGGTGCATCTACACTCATGTTCCTCTGCTCACATCCCTCATCCCTCCTCCCTCCCCGCCCTCCCTCTCAGCATTTTGATTGGCTGGTTCCAGGAAGCCCTAACTATACAGTGCAGTGTTCCAGTCAGTAGGGGCCTCCCTCCCCCCCTCCATCTTTGTGCTGCTGTTAGGACTGGGGCTGCTTGTGAATGAGGCCCGAGCTGCAGCATGTGAATGAGAATCAGGGAGGAGGAGGAGGAGGGGAGGAGGAGGAGGCTGAATGGAGAATAAGAGACAGGGAGTGGGGAGAAAGGGGTGATGGGAGGAGGGAGATGGGCGAGTCGAAATGAGGGGGCAGGGGAGGAGGGCGAGGGGAAGGAGAGGAGGGGGGGAGGAGGAGGGGGAGAGGGAGGAGGTAGAGAGAGGGAGTTGCCTCCACTTCCAGCCGCAGTGCCCCTCCTGCCTCATTCCTGTGTGTGTGTACCTGTGTGTGTACCTATGTGTAGCTGTGTGTGTACCTGTGTGTGCGCTTGAATGTGTACCTGTGTGTGTGTGTACCTGTGTGTGTGCGTGTACCTGTGTGTGTGTGTGTACCTCTGTGTGTGTGTGTACCTGTGTGTGTGTGTGTGTGTACTTCTGTGTGTGTGTGTACTTCTGTGTGTGTGTGTGTACTTATGTGTGTGTGTGTGTGTGTACCTCTGTGTGTGTGTGTACCTGTGTGTGTGTATGCATCCCTGTCCTTCATATGTATGCAGGTCAGAGGATGCACAGAATGAGAATGGCTTGGCTGGTGGTGGTGGCTTGCCTGGGAGCCAATGGGAACCTCCTTTCCCTAACTAACACACACACACACACACACAC
>CM059300.1:2245000-2272500 GCA_030340665.1 Neosalanx taihuensis
CACACACACACACACACAGCTCTAGACGATGTGACCTTTCCTTCTGTCTGTGATCATGACCTCTAGCTGACCTCTCTCTCCTTCTCCTTTCTCTCTCTCTCTCTCTCTCTCTCTCTCTCTCTCTCTCTCTCTCTCTCTCTCTCTCTCTCTCTCTCTCCCCTTTTATTTTCCCTCCTCTGCCTCATCAGTCTCCTCATCATTTCCATCTTTCTCTCTCCCTCCTTCCAGCAGTGTGAATCCTGCCTGACCATATTTATCCAAAACCCTTCTTTCTGTCCATTACTGCAGCGATGTCATCCACTACTGCAGCGATGTCATCCATTACTGCAGCGATGTCATCCACTACTGCAGCGATGCCATCCATTACTGCAGCGATGTCATCCACTACTGCAGCCATGTCATCCATTAATGCAGCGATGTCATCCATTACTGCAGCGATGTCATCCATTACTGCAGCGATGTCATCCACTACTGCAGCGATGTCATCTACTACTGCAGCCATGTCATCCATTACTGCAGCGATGTCATCCATTACTGCAGCGATGTCATCCATTACTGCAGCGATGTCATCCATTACTGCAGCGATGTCATCCATTACTGCAGCCATGTTATCCATTACTGCAGCAATGTCATCCATTACTGCAGCCATGTCATCCACTACTGCAGCGATGTCATCCATTACTGCAGCGATGTCATCCATTACTGCAGCGATGTCATCCATTACTGCAGCGATGTCATCCATTACTGCAGCGATGTCATCCATTACTGCAGCGATGTCATCCATTAATGCAGCGATGTCATCCATTACTGCAGCGATGTCATCCATTACTGCAGCGATGTCATCCATTAATGCAGCGATGTCATCCATTACTGCAGCGATGTCATCCATTAATGCAGCGATGTCATCCATTACTGCAGCGATGTCATCCATTACTGCAGCGATGTCATCCATTAATGCAGCGGTGTCATCCATTACTGCAGCGATGTCATCCATTAATGCAGCGGTGTCATCCATTACTGCAGCAATGTCATCCATTACTGCAGCGATGTCATCCATTACTGCAGCCATGTCTGTATTATGTAAGGATGTCTTCCATGTCATACTTACGTAACACAGAGCCAGTAATGTGATCAAGCAGCACCTTGTGTATGTCTGCCTGTCTTGTCTGTCTGTCTGCCTGTCTATCTGTCTGTCTGTCTGTCTGCCTTTTTGTCTGTCTGTCTGTCTGTCTGTCTGTCTGTGTATTCTCTTTTTCTGCTTTGGTCTCTGTCTTGCTTCTTCTCTTGCTGCCGGTGGTGTGGTCACTATGGCGACAGGAGAAACAGATCCCTAACTAGAACCGGGGTGTGAACCCTGAAGCATCCACCCCTCAACCCCATCTCCATGACAACAGGCCCATCGGGACCTTGTGAACTGACACCTGGCATTCTCTTCTCTGCCTGTGATGCAGCTAGCAGTGCGTGTGTCTGTGATGCAGCTAGCAGTGTGTGTGCCTGTGATGCAGCTAGCAGTGTGTGTGTCTGTGATGCATCTAGCAGTGTGTGTGCCTGTGATGCAGCTAGCAGTGCATGTGCCTGTGATGCAGCTATCCGTGTGTGTGTCTGTGATGCAGCTAGCAGTGCATGTGCCTGTGATGCAGCTAGCAGTGTGTGTACCCCTAATGCAGCTAGCAGTGTGTGTGCCTGTGATGCAGCTAGCAGTATATGTGTCTGTGATGCAGCTATCCGTGTGTGTGTCTGTGATGCAGCTATCCGTGTGTGTGTCTGTGATGCAGCTAGCAGTGCATGTGCCTGTGATGCAGTGTGCATGTGCCTGTTCCACCTTGCTATATTCTACGCTACGCTCCTTTCCCTGCTGGGATCTTGTCAGTTGTTCACTGCACTGTTAGATCTAAATACAAGCACTTCCTAGCAGCTCAAATATAGCATAGCCAAAGGAGATGTGGGAGGAGGAGGAGATAGAGGAGGAGAAGAAAGAGCTTGAGAGGTAGGATGGGAGGAGGAGGAGAGGTGAAGGAGGATGAGGGAGTGTTTTAGTGATAGGAGCCTCACATTAGAGGATTATCTCTTCATGCTACAGTCTCTTTTGTTCTGCTCGCTCAGGATTATCCAGTGCTGGAGCCAGATCAGGACACGCACACACACACACACACTTTTTTGACGTGCCAAGTTTATATTAGCCGCTACAGAGGATCAGAGAGCAGATGGTCAGTGATGTGCTCATGACATGAGGAATGTCGGAACTCCTTGAAACTATCTCTGTCACGCACACGCACGCACGCACACACACACACACACACACACACACACACACACACACACCTCACGCACTGCACACGTTCACGCAATCATGTAGAAGCAGGAAAGCAGCACTGTGTCATGATTACATGTTACACAATCTCATGAGATATAATGAAGACAGATTGGGCAAAATAAGTATGTGTGCGAGAGAGATGAGCTTCGTGTCTCAAAACACCGGCCGAGGGTTCCTCAGTTACCATGGCTACAGACTGCCAACTTGTGTGTGAAGTCATCCTGTGGCTAACAGAGGAGCTGGACCTTACAGAGTGCTCTGATGGACATGCATGGATGAACTGATGTTAGCGTGCTGTGCTGTACCTCTCTGATGCAGGCCATACGGCACGCACTGTCGCTAGCTCCTACATCATGGTGTGTCTTCCATAGAGATGCTGGAACCATGGAGGACTGAGCATCACAAGCAAGGGAGGGGAGAGAAGAAGAGAGGAGCGGAGGGGAGAGAAGAGGGGAGGAGTGGATAAGGGGGGGGGGGGGGAAGAGGGGAGGGGAGAAGAGGAGTGGAGCCGAGAGAAGAGGGGAGGAGTGGAGCCGAGAGAAGAGGGGAGGGAGGAGGAGAGGAGCAGGGAGGGGAGAAAGGAGGAGAGGGGAGAAAGGAGGAGGGTGCACAAGTTGTCTTCTAGGAGAAGCCTGGGCTGGAGGCAGCTGTGCTGGTGTCAAATCACCTGAGAGTTCAAGCCTCCTCCTCACCAAGCCTCTGGTGCTCCTGTCTCTCTCCCCACTCGTCATCCAATCACAGCACTCATGATGTCATCCCAGCCACTGACCCTGCGGCTTAGGCTGCTTTCTTTTCACATCAGTTTTAGGATGATTTTATTGTCTGTAAAGTGACTTTGAGTACCTTGAAAAGCGCTATATAAATAAAATGTATTATTATTATTATTATTCACTACGAGGGGAGGGAGAAGGTGAGAGTGAGAGAGAGAGGGGGAGGGAGAAGGTGAGAGTGAGAGAGAGAGGGGGAGGGAGAAGGTGAGAGTGGAGAGAGAGAGGGAGAGTGAGAGAGGGAGAGAGTGAGAGGGAGAGGGAGAGATGGAGAGGGCAAGGGAGGGAACAAGGGAGATTTATGAGATAAAACAGAAGAATAGATAAGGGAGGCAGGGTAGAGGCAGGGTAGGGGCAGGGTAGAGGCAGGGTAGGGGCAGGTAGAGGCAGGGTAGAGGCAGGGTAGACGCAGGGTAGACGCAGGTAGAGGCAGGGTAGAGGCAGGTAGGGGCAGGGTAGGGGCAGGGTAGGGGCAGGGTAGAGGCAGGGTAGAGGCAGGGTAGGGGCAGGGTAGAGGCAGGGTAGGGGGCAGGGTAGGGCAGGGTAGAGGGCAGGGTAGAGGCCAGGGTAGGGGCAGGGTAGACGCAGGGTAGGGGCAGGGTAGGAGCAGGGTAGAGGCAGGGGAAGGGGCAGGGTAGGGGGCAGGGTAGGGGCAGGGTAGAGGCAGGGTAGAGGCAGGGTAGGGGCAGGGTAGAGGCAGGGTAGAGGCAGGGAGGGGCAGGTAGGGGCAGGGTAGGGGCAGGGTAGAGGCAGGGTAGAGGCAGGGTAGGGGCAGGGTAGAGGGCAGGGTAGAGGCAGTGGTAGAGGCAGGGTAGAGGCAGTGAGATTGGTGGCGAGAGATGGAAGGAGAGAAAACAATATAAAACTGGACTTTCATAAATCCCTCTGCTGGGAAAGATGCCATGTCTGATGCAGATTAAACACACACACACACACACAAAACTCTCTTCATCCGTCCCAGATAAAACACATACTGCACATCGCCCCCCCCCCCCCACACACACACACACACACACACAGGCTCTCCAATCTCACTGCTCCTTGAAAACACAAACAGCACATGATTCATCTCGAAGTCCTGCTGTATCTTTCAGTCCAGGGGCTTCCAGGAGGCAGTGGCCCCCCTCCCAGGGACACAGGCCCCTGCGTGCTAGCCTGCCTTGCTACCGTGAGGATGTGCTAAGTCAAGCTAAGTGGGCCCTATTGTATGCTAAATGCTGTAATGTGCCAGCCTGTAGTCTGATGACAGGGGGAGCAGGGGTGCAGGGGGAGCAGGGGTGCAGGGAGAGCAGGGGTGCAGGGGTGCAGGGGGAGCAGGGGTGCAGGGGGAGCAGGGGTGCAGGGAGAGCAGGGGTGCAGGGAGAGCAGGGGTGCAGGGGTGCAGGGAGAGCAGGGGTGCAGGGGGAGCAGGGGTGCAGGGGGAGCAGGGGTGCAGGGGGAGCAGGGGTGCAGTGGGGAGCAGGGGTGCAGGGAGAGCAGGGGTGCAGGGGTGCAGGGGGAGCAGGGGTGCAGGGGGAGCAGGGGTGCAGGGGGAGCAGGGGTGCAGGGAGAGCAGGGGTGCAGGGAGAGCAGGGGTGCAGGGGTGCAGGGAGAGCAGGGGTGCAGGGGGAGCAGGGGTGCAGGGGGAGCAGGGGTGCAGGGGGAGCAGGGGTGCAGGGGGTGCAGGGGGTGCAGGGAGAGCAGGGGTGCAGGGGGAGCAGGGGTGCAGGGGGAGCAGGGGTGCAGGGGGAGCAGGGGTGCAGGGGAGAGCAGGGGTGCAGGGGAGCAGGGGTGCAGGGAGAGCAGGGGTGCAGGGAGAGCAGGGGTGCAGGGGGAGCAGGGGTGCAGGGGGGAGCAGGGGTGCAGGGGGAGCAGGGGTGCAGGGGGAGCAGGGTGCAGGGGGGAGCAGGGGGGCAGGGGGAGCAGGGTGCAGGGGGAGCAGGGGTGCAGGGGGAACAGGGGTGCAGGGGGAGCAGGGGTGCTGATGTGGAAGGGAGAGTGCCTCCTCCGCTGTTTCAGCGCGGTCCCATGTTCTCCTCCTCCTCTGCTGTTATCGCCCCCCCGCCAGCGCCTCAGGGGCTGCCCCCCCCCCCCGCACCGCACCTTCCGGCTCCCCTTCTCTCACTTCTCGTTCTCTCTCTCCTTCCTCCTCCCCCTCTCCTGCGTTCTCTCTATTCGGACGCTCATCACGACTTCTGGCAACGATCGGCCCTGTCTCGCTTTCTTGTTTTCTTTCGCTACGGCACTTTGGTGCTCTCTCTCTCTTTCTCGCTCTCGCTTTATCAATCTCCCTGTTCCTGCCTTCTTCAGCCTCCAGCTCAGTTAAGACAGGTTATGTAATGTCATACATTAGAGAGGGAGGGATCGAGAGCAAGGTAGAGGGCAGGGGGGAGGGAGAGAGCGAGCAAGGGAGGGACGGAGGACGAGAGGAATGGTGGAGGGAGAGGGAGGAAGGCGCGGAGGAGGAGAGAGCGAGGAGGAGGAAGGAGGTGAAGGAGGAGAGTGGGAGGAGGAGAGAGACGGAGGAGGAAAGGATACGCCGGAAGAACGGATGTTCTCGCTGCTCTAAACAGCGTTGGCGCTGACACAGTCTGCCCTTTATTTGGGATCAAATCACATAAGCACCTCAACATTCTGTCCAAAGGGACCTGCTGTCCTTGTAAGCGCGCGCATGTGTGTGTGTGTGTGTGTGTGGTGTGTGTGTTTGTGCTAAAATGACTGTCATGGCACATTGAGGATGCCCTGCATGAGTTCATCAGTAACAAATGACAGATTGAGTTGTGAAAAGGTGTTTTCAGCATTTCACACAGGGTTTGGTCCAAATCCATTTTACATCCACCTAGAACACCCTGTCTGTTCTGCCAGAACATTCTTCCCATGGTTCCCCCAGATTGTTTTCTTGCAGTTCTCCCTTCTAGTTCATATCCAGTCGCTAGTATGCCTCTCCCTCCTCCCATCAGCCCTGTCATGATTACAGATCTCCACCCCAACATGGGGTGATGTAACCTCTTTTGGCCGCTGAATTCCCGCCGCCGAACATTTGATTCTCCATCATTCTGAGAACTGCCCTCCCTCCCTCCCTCCCTCCCTTTCCTGCCTCTGAATCTCGTCCCTAATGCCCCCCCCTGCTGGCTCAGCAGAGGAAGAGCGAGAGAGAGACAGAGAAAAAGACAAAGAGGTAGAATCGGAGACGGAAGCAGAATCGCAGGTAGAATGTTCCGTACGCCACTCAGCATACGCCATACGCTAACTTGCTAGTGTGGAAGAAATTTGATTTCCTGTGTACTATAAATCACTACTGAGCACACGTTCTCTGAAGACTGTTGTTTAGATTAGATGATTAGATTAGGTTAGATTCAACTTTAATGTCATTACACAGGTACAAGTACAGGGTAACAGAAATACAGTTAGCATAAAAAACAGTTAATAATCCAACAGAATATAATAAATATGGGTATACTCAGAATATACATAGTATGAACAGTATAATCACAATATACAGGGTATGTACAGATTCAAGTGATTTGTAACGTCATTATCGCCTGACTGTCACCATCTATGTTTACATTCTTGTGCCCTATAAAAGAATGTTGTCTCGCCTTAGTCTGTGAGAGAGCCATGATTGAGACCTAAGCCTTGTACTGTCTTCATTTTGTTGCCAGAGGTCTGGTCATTTCTCTCCCAATCTGCAGATTCTTAAATACGTATTAAACCCAGAATATTAGTACACAGGAAATCAAATTTGTTCCACACTAGCGCCCGGTTCGTCCTCTCCTGCTGCAGCCAGTTCCTAGATCAGGGGTCAGGGGTCAGGAAAGCCCTCTCTGTCACCTGCTGGTAGAGTTCAGCAGCTCTGGAGAGGACCGATGTGGGGTTGGGGTGTGGGACGAAGCTGGTCTCTCCTTCTGGTGAGCGAGGCCAGGTCTTAACCTCACTCAGGGACACGGAGGATGATGTCATTGTCACACAGCAGAGGCCCTTGGGAGTGGGCTTATCCACACAGAGACACACACACACACACACACACACCGTTATGTCTGAAACATGATAATCTTCATGACCTCTAACCCCCTCTAAACACACCATGGACTAGTCTGACCTCAGTAGTGTGTGTGTGTGTGTGTGTGTCTGCATCCTTACTGGCATGTTTCCTTACTTGCATGTTTAAAGACCTGACGATCGTATAGATTAATTCTGTATGTCCGTCTTAACTGATTGTAGGTGTGTGTGTGTGTGTGTGGTGCTTGTATATCTGCACGCGTGTCCACGTGTAGCCGTGTGGTTTACGTGTTCCCTGGTGCCTGGCTCGCCAGAGCAGGACAGATTGTTATAACTAAGCTCTTTAATCTTCAAACTCCCAATCTTTATTCCTCCTTAGCGTGAGAACACCCAAAGATTCATCCTTCTGCCGCTGGCTAACACACACACACACACACATTGTGGTAGGGTATGATGTGTTTGTGAACCTACGTAATGCCATGTGGGTTAGTTCACCTAGCAGCCAGATCCAGCAGGATATATTTGTTTGTTCATGTTTGGGATAGATGTGTGTGTCCTGTCATTAGGGGGAACAGCAGGCTGGGTTTGAGTTCCTCCATGTCCTCCTTTGTTGCGTCCCTCACATTCATGATGACTCAGGGCAGCTAGGTGAGCCAGCGTCGTCAGACTCAGCACTTTGGCTGGCACAGCCTTCCCAAGCAGGTGTGTGTGTGTGTGTGTGTGTGTGTGTGTGATGGCCTCAGCATTCTGCTGGCTCTCTCATCAGGTATGCAGTCAGAGTTGATGCTGCGGGGGGAGATGTCTGATAACGAGAGGGGGAGAGAGAGGGGAAGAGAGAGGGAGAGAGGGAGAGGGGGGAGAGAGGGAGAAAGATCGAGAGAGAAGAAAGGACGATTGAAAAGGAGAAAAGTCATATCACCTGTGCCAGTTCTCCTCTCTCCTCATTTCAGTCCCTCTATTCAGACCCACCTCTCCCCTCTTCTGAAACCGGGTCGAATCATTCTGCCAGTCAATCAAATCGGAAGATATTAATATTCAAGAGTGAAGCATGTTCTCCCTCATTCACTGACTCACTCTCTCCTGCAGCATCCTGCAGCAGTCATTCAGCCCTCAGGACTGGAACCAGGGATGCAGGCCGGACTAACTCCTCACTATCTCCTCACCAACTCCTCACTATCTCCTCACCAACTCCGAACTCACTCCTCACTAACTCATCACTCCTCGCTATCTCACTAACTCCTAACTCACTCCTCACTATCTCCTTACTATTTCCTTGCTCTCTCCTCACTATCTCCTCACTCATTCCTCACTCCTCACTATCTCCTCACTAACTCCTCACTTTATTCTGATCCTCCTTCAAATAGACATGTAGTTATGAGGGAAAGTCTGTCTGTGTGTGTGTGTGTGTGTGCGCTTGCGCGCATGTCGCATCTTGTCGCACCAGAAAAAGGTCAAAGCGTCAGCCTAAAAGCTGTAACAGCTTAGTGAGAGAGGCAGTGAGCTGGAGTCACACACACACACACACACACAGACTCACACACTCACACTCCCTCTCCATCCTCAGGTCTCCCTCCCCCTCCTGCTCCCCCCTCCTCCTCTTCCTCCCTCTGCCTCCACAACACCACCCTTCATCTCCAACAGGAAGTGAGGATGACTCAGCAGGAAGGTCCGTCTGTCCGCTGAGGGGAAGGAAAGGTCAGACAGTGAGGACGGCCAGACAGACTGCAGCGATGGAAGGATGGAGGAGGGACGAAGAAAGAGAGATGGAGCGAACAGCAAGCTGTGGGTGCATGGAGGACAGCATGTTTGTGCGAGCGGGACAGACTGGACTTCTGTCAGTCTCGCGTCTGGGACTCTCAACTCTCACCGCACTCTGAGAAAACCCAGACAGGAAGACCGTGACCATATTTGGCGCGCTGCGTGCGGTGGTGTTGACGTTGTCACGGTGGCGGCTTCCGCTCTGCTTCCCTGTGGAGATCGATGGGATTGATCAGTTGATCGGCTCACGCTGCGGGGGGGGGGGCTCATCCATCAGCTGCTGCCTGATCCATACTGTATAATCAGGGCAAGGTTAGCACAGGATTAGCCCTGACACTGTCCCTGTGGGAACACCTTGGGCACAGCTGAAGTGGAAAATTAAACAGTTGAGGTTGAGTTTGACTTCTGCGGGTGCGCGTGTGTGTGTGCGTGTGTATCCACTATGTTGGTCGGTCACAGACTTCTTCTTGGCAGGAGCTAATTGAAAATACCTTCACTGCAGCTGCCCTTTTCCCCCCGCACTACTCGCTGTGTGTGTGTGTGTGTGTGTGTGTGTGTGTGTGTGTGTGTGTGTGTGTGTGTGTGTGTGTGTGTGTGTGTGTGTGTGTAAGTGTAAGTGTAAGCGCAGTGTGCTCTGCCCATGTCTGCACTTAATTATCTTAGCATACAATTATAACGTTGCATCAATGATAATAACTGTTACTTTGTGCCAGTGAACTCCTAGCTCATGGCTAGCTCATCCTAGCTAAAGGGGGGGTGGTGGGGTGCTGCCAGTCTAGCTACAGTATCTGTCGGTTTGTTTGTGCAGCCTGCCTGTCCGCTGTCAGTCTGTCAGCCAGTCGTATCTCGCTGTGTGTGCTGTGTGCTAGTGCTGTGTGTCCCATATCTGTGTTCCTGTGTGTGTGAGCTGTGTTTCCAGTAGCGTGTGTGTGTGTTGAAGCTGTCTCAGTGTAGCTGTGTGTGTGTTCAGTGCTCCAGCAGTGTGTGTGTGTGTTCCAGTCTCGTCCCGTATGCAGGGCAGGTGACCTGGCGCGGCCCAGATTAATCACAGATTAGAGCGAAGCACAAGCGAAGGGGATTCCAATCTCAGCTCCGCTGATCCATCAGCAGACTCCTGTAGTGCTGAGTCATGAGGCTGTCCCTGAGGTCCTGCCCTGTAGGTGACCAATCAGGGAGCTGGGGCACAGTCTGGGAGGGTGAGAGGGCGAGGGTGGGAGGGTGAGGGGTGGGAGGGTGGAGAGGGTGAGGGTGGGAGGGTGAGAGGGTGAGGGTGGGAGGGTGTGAGGGTGAGGATGGGAGAGAAGAGAGATTCAGATGAGTTGAGGGAGGGAGGGAAATCAGGACAAGTACAGAGAGGAAGAGAAATCAGAAAGAGGTCCAGTGAGAGGAGAGCGAGAGAGAGAGCGAGATCTCAAGTTCAGAGGGAGAAAAGAAGAGGGAATTCATTCTACTCGATTGCGATTTAAGAGCGATGAGGGAGTCGCAGAAGAGCTCGGTATATTTCCGTGCGTTGCCTCCATGTGCGCATATGTGTGCGTGGGGTGCGTGTGAAGCGACAAGGCAGCCATCGTATCTCTCTCTGCCAGCTTTTACCTTCGTTTACACATGTCAGTCCTTAAAGGGACACTGGGGGAACAGGAACGGCCGAGGGGAAACCAAGGACAAGTACCAACCAACAAAAACAAGCTGTTCTCTGTCCCTGTGTTCTTGTCATCCGTTTTCTGAGAGCATCCCTCGTTCGTGTTGGGAGACAGAGAGAGGGGGAGAGAGAGAAAGAGAGAGGAGGGAGAGAGAGAGAGAGACAGAGAGAGACAGAGAAAGAGAGAGAGAGACAGAGAGACAGAGAGGAGAGAGAGAGAGAGACAGAGAGAGAGAGAGAGAGAGAGAGAGAGGTGCGCACTCTGCTCCTCAGGGAACCCGGCTTCAGAAGATGGCGTCCTTCCAAACTCCTCCGTTGCCCCCCCCCCCCCCCCCCCCCCACCAGCACACGCGCGCACACCCCCCGCAGTTGCACTCACGCTTGATCACACAGTCACACTGTCACTGGGACACTTTTAATTATTCAGCCGCTAATTAGTGTGTCCGATTACATAAGTGAGGTTTCTCCCTCGGTGCTGAAACAGACCTGTAAAGAGAACTCGCCGGAAAAGAGAGGTGTGTTTGTTTTGTTGTTGTTGAGGGGTTTACTTTTCAGAGAATCTTTTAACTTTGTTCTCTTAACGTTGACGCAACTTCTGCGGAACATTGCAAACTGCCTCAAGGTGAGAAGGCGATTCATCCCGAGGTTTGGGTTCAGAACACTGCTGTGTTCCACCGCTGCCGATCTAGCAAACCTCTGTGACTGCGATGACGGTTTTCTGTCAACTGCGAGTTGCGCTGCGCTGCTAATAAAGTGTTTGTGCTTGTCTGGTGGGGAGGGAGTGTGATGGGCGTGAGACAAAGAAACACTGCACAGTGAGCGGGAGATGGGAGGTGAGGGCGAGAGAGAGTGAGAGTTGGTCTCCATGGAGACAAGCCGGAGTAGCTCGTCTTGTCAGCAGCAGTACAGTAAGCGTGCTCCAAACTTTGTTCGTCCCCGCCTCTCTCTCTCTCTCTCCCTCCCTCTCTCTCTCCCTCTCTCTCTCTCTCTCCCTCTCTCTCTCTCCCTCTCTCTCTCTCTCTCATCTCCCTCTCTCTCTCCCTCTCTCTCTCTCCCTCTCCCTCTCTCTCTCTCTCTCTCTCTCCCCCTCTCTCTCTCTCTCTCTCTCTCTCTCTCTCTCTCTCTCTCCCTCTCTCTCTCTCTCTCTCCCCCCTCTCTCTCTCTCTCTCTCTCTCTCTCCCTCTCTCTCTCTCTCTCTCCCCCTCTCTCTCGCCGCTTGGCTCTCGCTCTGTCTTTTTCTCTCTCTTTTTTTAACTCTGTATCTCTCCCTCTCTCCTTTTCTCTTGTATCCTTTGGAGGAACCCTAGCTGTCAGGAGTATCTCTCTCCTCCTGACGGTCTCTTGGGTTCTCAGTGTGAAGAGGGTGTGGAGAGAGAGAGACCACAGCCTCCACAGCACCGTGTCTGTCCCACTCCTGGGGCCGAGGGCTGGCCTCTCTCCTCCTGCCCCCCCGCAGGACGTGGTGATGATCTCTCTATCCTCTGGCCCTGATCGTGTGTGTCCCCCCCCCCCCCCACACACACACACACACCTCTAATAGTGTGATCGAGTAGCTTTTACGAACCAGAGAACGGCTCTGACTCTTTCGAGACGGATGTTGTTTTTCGACTTGGATCGTTGAGCACCAGGGTGGTAAATACCCGGGCTGATCTTTGCGTGCACACTGGGGGATTTTATGATGAGGAAGAAGTCCCCCCCCACACACAGATCAGCCTCCAAGCTTTAGCAGGGCTGCTGGCTGGTGTGCATGAAGAGTAGCAGCAGTGGTCAGGTGTGTTGTGGTCACATGGTCCAGACCTGGTCTGCATGCTTCACATGGTCCTAACACCTGACAAGTTTCCACTGGTGCTGCTGATATTCCACCCCTACCATCCTCATGAGGGTCCTCACCACTCCCTGAACTCAGGTCCTAGAATGCACTCCTACAGGGAGTCACTGCGGTGGTGTCAGGAATATCAATTCCAAACTTCAACGGTGTTCTAAGAGGTTCTATCAAAGTACTTTCAAAGAGTTCTAGTTGGAAGAAGTTCTAGGTTCTAAATTCTAGTTCTATGTGGAAGAAGTTGCATCGGACTACTTGTTTTCAATTACTTTATTGGTCCTGAAGGAAGATCCAGGATTTGGGTGGTGGAGTTGTTATCTAGCCTAGAAATTCTTCTACCATGTTCCTGTCTCGGTGATGACCGCACAGCTATGTTTTCCCTCCATAAATACATGCAGCGATGACAGTCATGGAAGTTTGGGGAATTTTAATGATCTTGTTTCCATGGATCTAGTCCCAGGGCTTTCCCCAGACGAGGCAGACTAGAAGCTCCGCGGCCGGGTCTATTTCTAACCCTCACCGCCACCAGGAATCCACGTGAAAGGCTTTGACCGTAAAAGGGCTTTGATAGTCAGGAGTGCAGGTTTCCACAGGAAGACCATCGGTGGATCTAAAGGACTTCGCTGCTATTTGTCACAGGGGAGGATTCACCCACAAGATCAGCAGCTATTTCACACCATGTCCATGAGCAGAGGGGAGGGGGGGTGGGGGTGGGCGGACAGGGGGGAAACACCCCCCATGTTGGGGCCAAGTGGCCAGCCAGCATGTCCCAAACCACACACACAAACACACACACACACACTAACGCTCTTTCTGTTTATTGACGGTCTTGTGATTCCCTCGAGACCAGACCTCATCTTTTCCATCACACACACACACACATAGAAAACACACACACACTCACACAGATAACACCCAGTTGGCATCAGAATCTGATGTGACTCCTCTAACTTTAGTCCAGTGCTCTGGTTCCCTGGTTAATCCAGTTCGGATGCCATGGGGGTATCAGGAGATGGTGACAGCCTTGTCTCAGATGGAGGAAATCAATTAGACTGGCTTCCTCTGGACTGCCCTGGACAGTTAGGGTGACACCCCCCCAACACACACACACACACCCCAGTTCACGCCCTGGGCGCAGGAAGCTCCGTCGTCATGGCAGCAGCACGTGTGGGTGGGTTGAAGGTTATTGGCTGTGGTGAGCGCCAGCTGGTCTCACCCTGATAGAACAGGAGCAGGGCGCTTGACGACAACCCCGCGGACTATAACCGGCGTGTCGACCCCCAGGAATGAGCTGTCATGTGACCCCTCCCCCCCGACCACCCCCCCCCCCCCCCCCCCCACCCCCCCCGTCTTCCTTGTCCATGGAAACATGCACGCACACATCACACACTCTCACACACACACACACACAGCTGCTTGCGCCGGGGGAAACCCTCTGGAAACAATGTGCGGTATCTAGGGGAGCTGTGGAATGTAATAAGAGTCCAGAAGCTCTTCAGACCAATCGGATCGCCGAACCTGGGCAGTGCAGAGGGGGAGGGGGGGGAGGGGGGGGGGGCGGGGCGGAAAGTGATCTCTGATCTCGGGGACACAGTATCTGCCACGAAAACAAGCTTGGGTTCTTACCACCCACCTAACGACACCGCACTGGAAAAATCATAATTCATAAGACTAGCATTTCATAATATAGATCGATTTTTTTGCTTTTCTTGTCATTTAGCAGACTCACTTATTCAGAGTGACTGACAGCAAGTACAGGGACATTCTATTGAGGCAAGCTGAGTGAAGTGCTTTACTCAAGGACACAATGTGATGTTGGCACAGCTGGGGTTTGAACGAGGGACTTTCTGATTACTAGCTCGACACCTTAACCGCTCAGCCACATGACTCCCTAGATTTCCCACAACTCCCTGTGGTTGACCATGACATACCTGGAGGTTCCTGCCTCATTAGGCATCTCTAACACAGACGGTTTTCACTGTCGACAAACTCAAGAGGGGGAGTTGTGTGTGTGTGTGTGTGTGTGTGTGAGACTGTGTGTTACTGTGCAGTATGCTCTCTTATGAACACATGTTTGATGGTTAGCTACTACCGTGCAGTACTAGAGCGAGAACAGAATCTCTCACACTTACAAACACGCTGAGAGGCAGGGTACGCATGCCACCACACGCAAACACACACACATACACCACCCACACACA
This sequence comes from Neosalanx taihuensis, assembly GCA_030340665.1. NCBI lineage: Eukaryota > Metazoa > Chordata > Actinopteri > Osmeriformes > Salangidae > Neosalanx > Neosalanx taihuensis. The sequence continues at coordinate 2,259,480 of CM059300.1, forward strand.
CTCCCACACACACGCACGCACACACCCCCCCAGTGTGGGAGAGAGGAGGTGCCGGTGTGCAGGCAGAGCAGGAGGTGATGGCAAGCTCCAGTCACACATCTGGGAAGGTGTCAATGACAGCATGCAGCCGGAAGCCAGTGACGAGCGCTGCTGTCTCGTCCCACCTCACACACCTATCTACATAGGTGAAACTCCTGAGCTCTCCTGCTCCACCTTCCCCTCCTCCACCTTCGCCTCCTCCTCTCACTCCTCCACAGGGATGAATAACACAGGATAAGGTGAGATGTTGAACTCCTTCCATGTTTAATAGGTAGAGGTAGAGAAGGTTCCTAAAGTTCTCTAGGTTCTCTAGCCTGCTGTGTGGAGGTACAGTAGGTTCAGAAAGTTCTCTAGGTTCTCTAGCCTGCTGTGTGGAGGTACAGTAGGTTCAGAAAGTTCTCTAGGTTTCTCTAGCCTGCTGTGTGGAGGTACAGTAGGTTCAGAAAGTTCTCTAGGTTCTCTAGCCTGCTGTGTGGAGGGTACAGTAGGTTCAGAAAGTTCTCTAGGTTCTCTAGCCTGCTGTGTGGAGAGCGTGCTGATAGCCCACTTGTCCAGTGGCATGCACCCTGTCTTATTGTTGCTACTCTGACTTACTGTAGCTCTCTGTAGACACACCCTCCATCTTCCCCCCTGACCGCCCCAGCAGGATTTATGGGCCATTCCCGCCCTCTCTCTCCCTCCTAATCAATCCGTTTACAATCCATCATAGAGCCCAGCGTGTGTTTGTGTGTGTGCGTGCGGTGTGTGACCTATATGTTCATGGCACATCAAGGCTGAATAACATCCGAGAACAGGAAGTGTGTGTTGTGCGGTGTGTTTGCGTGTGTGCTGACCTGTGATCCGTGACCTCCCCGATTGTCCTTGACTTACACTAAAACGACTCCTTTTCCACACACACACACGCACAAACACACACACACACACACACATCTTCTCTAAATGACCCCCTTGCTCCAAGGTTATTATTATTCTGTCAACGATTTCATCGATTATCTGTCCTTCCCTCGGCCTCGCTCGTCAGAGGTCGCTCACTTCCTTGTGTTCTGGTCCTTCTGCTGTATCGATCATGATTGGTCAATCAGGAAACGGGATGGTGTGCCCTCTCCTCTCTCCCAGGTTGCGGGAACAGCGGCATGAGCGGCGACATGTATGGAGCGGGCTACCGCTCCATCTGCAACATCGACTACTCCTCGGTGTGTGGTGCGCACCATGGGCGCCAGGCATGCGGACTGCCCCGGCATGAGCTGGCTGCACATGGACGCCCGGCAGCTGGCCTTCCCTGATGGCTCCTTCGACGTGGTCCTAGAGAAGGGCACTCTGGACGCCATGCTGGTGGAGGAGAAGGACCCCTGGGAGGTGTCCCTCTGATGCCGCCAGACTCATTGATGGAGTCCTGTCTGAGGTGAGTTGCGGTGGTGGTGGCCCCCGGGGGCCGAGTCGAAGCGACGGGCGCTTGTCCTCCTGGTCTCTGTGTCTGTGGGACACCTTACTAGATGTGGACGAGGTCATCTGGATCCTGTGCTCTAGTGAGGCAGTAGTAGCTTAGAACTTTAGCCGTAGTCCTAGAACATTAGCTGTGGCCTTAGAACGTTAGCTGTAGCCCTAGAACGTCAGCTGTGGCCTTAGAACGTCAGCTGTAGCCCTGGAACGTCAGCTGTAGCCCTAGAACGTTAGCTGTAGCCCTAGAACGTTAGCTGTAGCCCTGGAACTTTAGCTGTAGCCCTAGAACCTTAGCTGTAGCCCTGGAACGTCAGCTGTAGCCCTAGAACGTCAGCTGTAGCCCTGGAACGTTAGCTGTAGCCCTGGAACGTTAGCTGTAGCCCTGGAACGTTAGCTGTAGCCCTGGAACGTTAGCTGTAGCCCTGGAACGTAAGCTGTAGCCCTAGAACGTTAGCTGTAGCCCTAGAACGTTAGCTGTAGCCCTAGAACGTCAGCTGTAGCCCTAGAACGTTAGCTGTAGCCCTGGAACGTCAGCTGTAGCCCTAGAACAATAGCTGTAGCCCTGGAATGTTAGCTGTAGCCCTGGAACATTAGCTTTAGCCACAAAGACTATTGTTCAGCAGTTCTCAGACAGCCACCCGTCACCAAAGCACTTCAATCCTAACCAGCCGACGTCAAGCACCATTCAGCTCCCACATAGTGCCCCGACACTAACAACTCTCTCAATGTTGTGACAATCGCAGCACTTGACCTTGACAAGCCAGGCTAGCGCTCAGCGGGTGATAAAAACCTCCTGAAACGGAGAAGGCTAATAACTGCTCTCATTTTCCTGTCAGGGAGGGTCGAGGCTATAGGTGTGCGAGGAAGGTTCTCTTTGTTTCTCTGTCATTTATGTCAGGAGGCCCGAAAACCGCCCTACCTAACCCCACCTAACCTCACCCTGCTGACACACGCTTAATCAGAAATGGAAGCCTTTTCTTACACACATGTGAGAGAGTGTGTGCGTAGAAGTCTCTAGAAAAGGCTTTTGCGTGTGTGCTGTAGATAGAGCAGTCTGGTTCAACAGCAGGCGTATTAAGACAGGATGAAGTTAAGAAACGGATGACAGATGAAAGGATTTGTCTTTTTTTTTTTTGGAGTTCATTTTTGGGTTCCTCTCTTCTCCTTCCTGGTGCACTTCAGCTGTTCCGGCTCCTGGTCTTAACCTCTCTTCCTGTTATCCTTCTTTGGGATTGGTCGACTGGAGTCAGAGCTGCACCGATTGGAGGAGATGCGGTTTAGTTTTTGTTGTGCAGCTCTCCTGTCTTCTCCCTATGTTCAGGATACTGCAGCACATGTCTCACCAATCAAGGCAGTGTGTGTGTGTATGTGTGTCTGGCTGTGTGTGTGTGTGTGTGCGTGTGTGTATCTTGGCTCTGTTCGACTGGGTGCGTGTGTGGCTGAGAGTGTATCTGGCTGTGGGAGTGTGTGTGGGTGGGTATGAAATCTGTTTTGATCACGGAGGAGCACAAACACTTCTCACAAAAGAAAGAGGGGGGCGGAAGGAGGGGAGGGGGAGAGTGGGGGCAGGAAAGGAAGAGAAGGATAGAGGGAGAGATGTAGACTATCCGACATGTGGACCAGCAGAGATTCAGACTAGCAGAGATTCAGACTAGCAGAGATTCAGACCAGCAGAGATTCAGACCAGCAGAGATTCAGACCAGCAGAGATTCAGACCAGCAGAGATTCAGACCAGCAGAGATTCAGACCAGCAGAGATTCAGACCAGCAGAGATTCAGACCAGCAGAGAGACAACTGAGACCAAGTTCCAGTGATGAAGAACTAAGATGGAGAGAATTGTAGACAGAGCTCAGGAAGATGGAAAGGAGGGAAGGGGAGGGAAATGGTGAAACTGTGAGCGGAGAGATGCTGCACAGAGAGAGATAGAGGGAGAGAGAGAGAGAGAGAGAGAGGGGGATATAGAGAGAGGGGAGAGAGAGAGACAGAGGGGGGAGAGAGAGAGAGAGAGGGAGAGGGAGGGAGGGAGAGAGAGAGAGCGAGGGAGGGAGGGAGGGAAGGTAGGAGACAGAAAGCAAGGCTGACAGAAAGCTAATGAGCAGTGCGCCAGCGTGATAGAAACTATGGATGGAGAGCGACTAGGTGGGTTCGAAGCGAAGGAGTAAAAAGAGGCAGAGTGAGAGAGAGAGACAGAGAGAGACACAGAGAGAGAGATAGAGAGAGACAGAAAGAGAGAGAGAACACTTTTATCCAGCCTGCTTTGAGAATGTTTCATCAGCATAGCAAAAAGAATCCTAAAGCACAAGTATCGTGCGGGTGTGGGCTGGTGATATGAACATGGCATCCAGGAGAGGAAGGGTGGATCGAACCTGACTGAGGAGCTCTGCCAGGGCCTGCTGGGTCTCTGAACCAGCCTTACCTCTGGGTCTGGGTTCACAGATCTGGGTCTGTGCATGGTCACCGGGTCTCTGAACCAGCCTTACCTCTGGGTCTGGGTTCACAGATCTGGGTGTGTGCATGGTCACCGGGTCTCTGAACCAGCCTTACCTCTGGGTCTGGGTTCACAGATCTGGGTCTGTGCATGGTCACCGGCCTGGACTCCTGCTGTACAACATGAGTTTGTAGGTGTGGTATCATTTTTTACTCTGTCTGCTGTTTGTGTGCCCCACCTCTTTCCTCTGTCTCTCTCTCACACACACACACAGCACATGTAGAGTCTGACATGACTGTTCCCTGTTGCGCGCATAAACTCGGACAAAGTCTCTTTCGATGGCACACACACAAACAAAGACGACACACACACACACGCAGAGACGACACACACATGCAGAGACGACACACACACGCAGAGACGACACACACACACGCAGAGGCGACCCACACACACGCAGAGGCGACACACACACACACCACCGCAGCAGAGGCCGCAGCTCACCGAGGTGTGAAATGTATTTCACAGTCCGACACGCTCCATGAATCGCTCTCGCCGTTGCTATAGCAACCCTTTGGTGTGATACGGTCTCCGGCTAACACTTTAAAGGCTAACCTTTAGACCTTTTTATGGTGCCAGGTAAGACGCTTTCGTTCTGGCTACAGTATCAAGGCACGTGAAACATTCATCACATCACTATATAAAGAAGACTCCCTGAATAAGAGGCTGAGGCAGACTGACAGACAGGGAGAGACAGAGAGAGAACATGAGAGACTGTGAGAGACAAACCGAGAGACGGAGAGACACAGAGACAGACGTGGAGGGAGAGACTGGGAAGGAGAGAGATGTAGAGAGGGAGAGTATTGAGAGTGACATGGTATATATGCCGGTTAAGTTAATTCTAGCAGATGTTGTGCCAATGATAGAGAGATCTGATGTGTGTGTGTGTGTGTGTGTGTGTGTGTGTGTGTGTGTGTGTGTGTGGTGTGGATACCCACGGCCGCTTGCGTTACACGGTCTCTGGATCTCTTGCATCTCACGGTCTCTCACTGCAGACATCCTCAGCATCATCTCGATGTCTCTCGCCCCCTCTGTGTCTCTCTCTTTCCCTGACATGGAGGGAGTTAGAGAAGTACCAAATGATCTCCTCCACACCTCTCCTCTCTTTTACAGCCGATGGGATCTGAACATTAAATAAAACATTGGCACTCCTATCTCACACACACACACACACACACACACACAGAGACAGACACGTGCGCATTCCCCGAGGGAAGTGTAATGTGTTGATGTCAAATTGAACCAGATCATGGGAGAGAGAGAGAGAGGGATGGGGGGGGGAGACAGAGAGGGGGAGAGACAGAGAGGGGGAGAGAGAGAGGGTGCTCCATGAGAGATTGATGATGTCCCTGAGTGCTTCTTCCTCCTAAGCAGAGATCTCCTGCTCGCTCCCAGAACACACTCCCTGCTTCAGCTGTAAATAAACATCAGGTGGACCCATGTGGGGCTGTGCAGATGAACAATGACAACGCAACTGGCGGAAAATGAACTGGAACTGTTCCAACAGTGCAGGCTTGTGTGTGTGTGTGTGTGTGTGTGTGTGTGTGTGTGTGTGTCCGCGGGTGTGTGATTGTGTCTGGGTGTGTGTGTGAGGGTGTGTGCGTGTGTGTGTGTGTGTGTGTACGTGCACGTGTACGTGCGCGTGCGTGTCGGGGGTGTGTGTGTTTGTGTGTGTGTGAGAGAGAGAACACAAAAACCCTGTAGTCACCTTCTTGCTCTCAGACTTTCAGGAATATAGAGATGTGATCATGAGATCATGACAGCTGGAGAGAAAGCTGGAGGGAGGGGGGAGGGGGAGACATGAGTCCCCTGAGTAAGGGTCTCTTGGTTGGGCAGGAACACTAGACCATACCTGTCTGATCCAACATCTTCCACTGTTGGCGTTCCTGGAGGTTGCCAGAGCAACAGGCATCGATTGCTAGGATTTCTGCACAAGCTTCCAAGGTCAAGTGAGCTAACTAGACCATGTGGTCACAGCACACATACACACACACAAACACACACACAAACACACACATAGTATTTATTAATGCGAACTGTCACTGGCTATGAGTGTCTTTCCTCTAGCTAAGTAGTGCAAGTTCAGGACTGGTGTGTTCTTGTTGAGGGAGGGTAGATGTGTGTCAGAGATTTCTGCACAGACAAGATTCCAGACACGTGCTGGTTAATCAACACTTTCTCACACTGACAGATGGTGTCATGCCTCTCTCTCTCTCTCTCTCTCTCTCTCTCTCCTCTCCCTATCTGTCTCTCTCCCTCTCCCTATCTGTCTCTCCCTCTCTCTCCCTATCTGTCTCTTTCTCTCTCTCCCCTCTCTCTCTCTCTCTCTCTCTCTCTCCCTCTCCCTATCTGTCTCTCTCCCTCTCCCTATCTGTCTCTCCCTCTCTCTCCCTATCTGTCTCTTTCTCTCTCTCCCTCTCCCTCACATGCGCTTTTATCTTTCTCTGTCTCTCACTCCCACACACACACACACACACACACACACACATATATATATAAAAAATATACGTATGGACATGTTTATGTTAGTAGAAAAAGGATGGTTTGACCTACTTAATCTCTCTCTCTCTCTTCATGTATTTTCTTCTTGCTCTCTATCTCCAGCCTCTCCTCATTTTCTCTTGCTCTCCATCTCTACAGAAGTTCTCATCTCTCATTCTCTTTTTCAACCCATCTCACTCGCTCTCGCTCCATCTATGTCTCCCCCTCTCTCTGTCTTTCTATCTCTCCCTCTCTCTCTCTCTCTCTCTCACTCTCTCTCTCTCCCTCTCTCTCACTCTCTCTCTCTCCCCCCTTCCCCCCTTGCGGTGTTGCAGTTGGTAATCCAGCATTATGGTTAGTCCTGTAGAGAGCATGGTGAATAGAGATGCTCCAGGGCAATCCTACTGTTCCCCACCTCACACATGCTCAGATGGACACATCTCAGCCATGCCTACATTCTACTCTCTCTCTCTCTCTCTCTCTCTCTCTCTCTCTCTCTCTCTCTCTCTCTCCCACACACAAACACACACACACACGCACAGACATACAGAAGTAATTCCCTAGCTGTCCAGTGTACCTCCCGAGATTTGGATTATAATCCACCGAGGCAAGTCTGCAGTTGTGTGTGTGCGTGTGTGCGTGTTATCTCCCTCTCACAGATGTGTGTCCCAGACATCATTAGATGAGGACAGAGAGACTGGTCCATATGCTTACCAGAATGAAGGGGCTGTGTCATGGGTTGAGTCCAGCCCTGTCACTGGCTCCCCTGACTGGAGTCACCGCACCACGGGAAGAAGCAAGATCTGACGATTTCATGTTCTTACAATCATCCGTTTGACTGTAGACTGGATTTCATTGTCAATAGACAAATGCATGCATGTTTATAAGAAACACAGGGAGTTTTGTTCTAGTAAACAGGGCAAAAGAACAAAGAAAAATCAGTTACTTGCTGCTTGGTTTCATAACAGTTGTGTGTGTGTGTGTGTGTGTGTGTCTGTGCGTGTCTCAACACATGCCTAAAACTCCCACAAAAACACGTTGCTGTGACCGCCCCTCCTGAGCAGGGCAGACCCATATCACAGACAGCATCCAGCCCGGCTCGCTGTTGCCTGGACGACCAGCATCCAGTATCGACTGCAGAGCGCCGTTTCTATGGAAACAGTGGATGCCTAAAGGGGAGAGGATCATTAATTGGAATCGGAGGAGAGAGAGGAGATGGAGGAGAGGAAAGGAGGCGCGAGAAATCCAGCGATCGGGAGCACGGAGATCCAAGACAAGGAGATCAACAGGGAAATGGAGGGAGAGACTGGTGGGTGGGGGGGGGGATCAACAAGCAGGCAAAGAGATCCACAGATGTGCTGTACACAGTGATGTGGACCGAGAGAGGAAAGCAGTGAGGAACAGCCTGTGATTGGTTGTGTCCAGGGAGGGGGGGCGGGATAACACCTTAGTGTTTGTTTATGTTATGTCTGTGTGTGTGTGTGTGTGTGCAGGCCGGTGTGTTTGTATGCGAGTGTCTGTGTGTGTGTGTGTATGCGAGTGTGTGTGTGTGTATGCGAGTGTGTGTGTGTGTGTATGCGAGTGTGTGTGTGTGTGTGTATGCGAGTGTGTGTGTGTGTGTGTGTATGCGAGTGTGTGTGTATGCGAGTGTGTGTGTATGTGAGTGTGTGTGTATGCGAGTGTGTGTGTGCGTGTGTGCGTATGCGTGTGTGTGTGTATGCGAGTGTGTGTGTGTATGCGAGTGTGTGTGTGTATGCGAGTGTGTGTGTGTGTGTGTATGCGAGTGTGTGTGTGTGTGTATGCGAGTGTGTGTGTGTGTATGCGAGTGTGTGTGTGTGTGTATGCGAGTGTGTGTATGCGTGTGTGTGTGTGTGTGTGTATGCGAGTGTGTGTGTGTGTGTGTATGCGAGTGTGTGTGCGTGTATGCGAGTGTGTGTGTGTGTGTATGCGAGTGTGTGTGTGTGTATGCGAGAGTGTGTGTGTGTATGCGAGTGTGTGTGTGTGTATGGGAGTGTGTGTGTGTGTGTATGCGAGTGTGTGTGTGTGTATGCGAGTGTGTGTGTGTGTGCCCTGTAACAGTAACTACTCATCTCTCTGGTGACTAAAAGGAGGGAGTCCCAGTTTCACAGCAGCTCCTCAGCCAAACGAATGTAGGGCAGATTCAGGGATACACCGTGCTAGGAGGGTACTGGACCAAACCTCCTCCTGTGGGATACACCGTGCTAGGAGGGTACTGGACCAAACCTCCTCCTGTGGGATACACCGTGCTAGGAGGGTACTGGACCAAACCTCCTCCTGTGGGATACACCGTGCTAGGAGGGTACTGGACCAAACCTCCTCCTGTGGGCCGGGTGTGCGTCTGTGTGTGGGTGTCTGCATGCGTGTGTGTGTGTGTGTGAGCTCTACCTCCGGGAGCTGATCCTCCAGTGCTGGAGGCTGCAGTGTTGTTACAGTGTCGGTCTGATGGGAGAACTGGCACCTGCCCCCAGATGGAGGAGGAGATCCCTGTTCAGCTCCTGTCTGCATCATCCAAGCCTCCTGGAGGGTGTCAGACCTGGGCAGGCTGATCCCACTGAGATGAGACAGCAAAGGTGTGTGTGTGTGTGTGTGTGTGTGTGTGTGGGGGGGGGGGGGGGTTCAGGGTGGTGGTTACTAGCCGTGTGGTGGAGCAGAGTGTCTTTGTCAAGGTCAGCGATCGGTGAAGAGAAAGTCTTCCATGACAGTCGGGGCCAAAGCGAACATTCTTAGCTTCAGACGAGCTCGTCGGCCTGTGATCATTCGCACACGCACGCACACGCGCTGCTGTGTTCACACTCCTGTGTTTCTGGCTCCTGCTCCTCCCTCTCCGCTCCCTGCGATCTGGACGAAGACAGGAAGGAACTCTCCTCTGCTGAGACATGGTCCCTGCCCCTCCCAGAAGCCCCTCCCAGTAGCCCGTCCCAGAAGCCCCTCCCAGAAGCCCCTCCCAGAAGCCCCTCCCAGAAGCCCCTCCCAGTAGCCCCGCCCAGAAGCCCCTCCCAGTAGCCCCTCCCAGAAGCCCCTCCCAGAAGCCCCTCCCAGAAGCCCCTCCCAGAAGCCCCTCCCAGAAGCCCCTCCCAGTAGCCCCTCCCAGTAGCCCCTCCCAGTAGTCCCTCCCAGTAGCCCCTCCCAGTAGCCCCGCCCAGAAGCCCCTCCCAGTAGCCCCTCCCAGCAGGCCCGTTGCTGAGTGGGATCCTGCTTCAGAACACCTGACAGTGTTGTGTTGTCCTGTGCTGTCTGGATGCTGGCAGGATGCAGCTGGTCACACACACACACACACACACACTGCAGGATTAAATAGGTGTGAAGTTAAAGTGATCTCCCAGTGTTTGGCTGTGATAACTTGTTTGGATGAAGGCGTCCTACAGACAGGTCAGAGATCTCCTCCAGACTGGAATGCTGTCCTACATTCATCATTATATTAGTATTATAAGTCATTTATCAAAGACTCTTATCCAGAGTAACTTACAGCAAGTACAGGGACATTCTCCCTTGAGGCAAGTAGGGTGAAGTGCCTTGCCCAAGGACACAATGTAATGTTGGCACAGCCAGGGTTTGAACCAGGCTCCAGATTACCAGCCTGACTCCCTAACCGCTCAAAGCCACAAAACTCCCATGACTGTCCTGCAGTAACACTATACCGCCCAATACTCTGCTGGTGGTCCCCCTAGTACTACACTGTACTCTAGTGTACTCCTCTGCACAGTACTGCACATGCTACTGTTACAGCACAGCTGAAGTAATCAAGCTCACATCGAAAGTTTCACTTCACAATATTCGCTTCATGTTCTGATTAGTCAGTGAAATGCGTGCGGGTTGTGTGTTCCAGCTGGAGGATATCTTAGTGTGTCAAATTGTCTGAGCTTGTGTCCTGCCCCCAGCAGGGTGATGTCAGGCCAGGCTGTCATTAGATAGCTTGTGGAGCAGCACAGCTCTGCTAATCAGTTAATTGGATCCCCTTGCTCCCCCCCCCTGACGTCACGTAGACCCCCCCCCCCCCCGCCCCCACGCGGCCGCCTCCCCCTCTCAACCCCTCCCCCTCTCCGCCCCCTCCGCCTCTTGACCTCCTCCTCTCCCCCCCTCCTCCTCTCTCGTCCCCCTTATCCTCTCGATCCTCTTGTCCTCTCCCCCCTCCTCCTCTCGGCCCCCCTCCCCGTCTCTCCCTCCTCGTCCTCTCTCCCCCCTCGTCCCCTTGACCCCCTCGTCCACGTCCACCCCCCTCCTGCTCTCCCCCCTCCTGCTCTCCCCCCTCCTGCTCTCCCCCATTCTTCTCTGTCCTCATCCCCTCCATCTCTTCTCACCTCGACCCTCCCCCACCTCCCCCATATACCAGCCCAGACAAGCCAGGCAGGGAGCGAGACTAGCAGGACTAGCAGAAACCAGGAGACCAGGAGAGGGGGACAGATAGAGGAGGGAGGAGAGGGGGAGGGGGGGGGAGTGGAGTTGAGGGAAGTAGGAAGAGGAGAATTGGGAAACTAAAATCAGGAGGGCGGCTGGAGATGTGGCTGTGTGGGGGGGGAGAGGAGGAGGAGTGAAGCCCTTTACTGGAAATCTTCAAAAGCGACTCAATACGGAGCGATTCAGGGAAATGATGCGTTGCTTTGAGTTGAATGTTTTCTCTTTGTCAGTTCTCTTAACGGACAAAACACTCCTGGATTTCACTCCTGTCTGTCTGTGAGGACAGAACCTCCCGTGTTGATGGGACCTCCTTCTGACTACACACACACACACACACACACACACACACACACACACTACCAGTCAAATGTTTGGACACATTGTCCCATTATTTTGAATGGGTGCGTTTAAACTTTTGACTGGTAGTGTATGACAAGCACACACTCACAACGGTGCATTCAGTACACAAGCACACAAACAATTACCCCCCTGTCAGTCCAGATATTGTTCTGACTGGTTATGGGATGTTAGTGGTGCACAGCCAGGCATCTTCTCCTCTCATCTCCTATCTGCTCGTCTCCTCTCATCTCCTATCTGCTCGTCTCCTATCCTCTCGTCTCCTATCCTCATGTCTCCTACCCTCTACTCTCGTCTACTATTCTCTTTTCTCCTACCCTCTACTCTCGTCTACTTTCTCTTTTCTCCTACCCTCTACTCTCGTCTACTATTCTCTTGTCTCCTACCCTCTCCTCTCGTCTCCTATCCTCATGTCTCCTACCCTCTACTCTCGTCTACTATTCTCTTGTCTCCTACCCTCTACTCTCGTCTCCTATCCTCATGTCTCCTACCCTCTCCTAACCTCATGTCTACTATCTGCTCGTCTCCTATCCTCTCGTTTCCTATCGTCTCATCTCATCCTCCTATCCTCTCGTCTCCTATCGTCTCATCTCCTATCCCCTCATCTCCTGCAGGAACCTTTTCATGGCAGTAGACAGGTGGAGGTTAAACTCCAACACAGACACATTACACACCTGAAGGTCGATCCTGCTCCTACTGTAAATGACTACAGCAGAAACATGTAACTGGTGCCTCTAGTCTAACGTGCGCTGCAGTCCACAAGCTTGTTCTGTCTGCTCTGCTGACTCTCTCCACACCTCAAAGGGAATTCTTAATCTCTGCTTCCAAGCAATGCCAGAGTTCTCCTTTGGTCTCTTCTCTGTCTGTCCTCTCTCTCTCTGTCTCTGTCTGTCTCTCTCTCTGTCTGTCTCTCTCTCTCTGTCTCTGTCTCTCTCTCTGTCTCTCTCTCTCTGTCTCTGTCTGTCTCTCTCTCTGTCTGTCTCTCTCTCTCTCTGTCTTTCTCCATCCGAGCTAATCTCTCTCTTCTTTGCACTACCTCTCCTGTCTCCCACCCTATCCTTCGCCGCATCCTTCCTCGCCAGCGCGCCCGCCAAACTCTCAGGCCGGCCAAGGGGGCCTGTTTCCATAGCAACAGGTTTCCATGGAAACTATGTGACAGCGCATGCTTCTGGGTTGGGGGGGTGGGTGGGTGGGGATGGGGGTGGGGGGGGGGGCGATGTGCAACGGGCAATGACTCATTCTCTCTGCTTTCTCTCTCGCCCTTCTCCCTCTCTTTTGTCCACCGCAACCCCCCCCCCCCCCCCCCCCCCCATTTCAACAAAAAGAAGAGTGAAGAAGTTTTAACCCTTCGGTTTGCGATGACCTCATGCGGCTATGATGACGACTCTGCAGAAGGTCACGGGGGGAGGGGGCCACAAGGCTACCCAGCCAGACGCCACCTCTGTGGGATCACTGCGCCCAGCACCAGGGCACCACATCTCTGGGCACCACATCCCTGGTTACAGGGGGAGCTCCTCTCTGACCCCTCCTTTACCTCAGGTGGTCTTCACGTCAGCCCTCCTGAGATGGAGGGAGAGGGAGGGGTGCAAGGTCTGCGGTCAACCCGGGAGAAAACCATCCAGAGATGATTGGACGATGATTAGGGAAATGGATATCGATGGTTATTCCTCATCCTCAGGCGAATTTTTCCTCTGTTCCAGGGCCATCTTCGAATCAACTCTGTGGATCATGCTAGTTCTAGAGCAGGGGGTGGGCAATCCTGGTCCTCGAGGGCCGCTTTCCTGAAGGTTTGAGCTGTTT
>CM059300.1:2277500-2285000 GCA_030340665.1 Neosalanx taihuensis
CTGGAATGATCACAGGTGTTCTCTGCGTTCCTGGAAGTCTGAGAGCGAGGCGGTGACTCATTAACTGGTTCACTTCACTGGTTCACGGTCTTCTTAGTGTACACACACACACTTAAACACACACACAGCTGTGTACATAGGATTTCACGTGAAACGCTGGATATCTTTCTTCTCCTTAATACTTCTGTTGTTGTCATCCCAGTTCCGAGCACACAGATGTTTCTACCCGATACTTATGTCCATGTGAATGACTGTGTGTGTGTGTGTGTGTGTGTGTGTGTGTATTCCAGGTAGAGAGGAAGCGCTCAGGTGCATGATCAATCTGTCATGCATGACTTTGTGTTAAAATTCCCCCCAGGGAGCGTGTGTGTGTGCTCGTGTGTGTGTGTGCATAAGTGTGTGTTTGTTTGGGTATTAAAGGAAACTCTTGTGTATAACATGCCCCTCCGGTCTACTGTGATGAATGGACTTGTTAGTCCTCTCAAAGATGAACGCTGAGGAGCCTAGTGACTCCAGAGCACCAATCTCTTCTAAAGCTACAGCCTGCAATGGAGAGAGAGAGAGAGAGAGAGACAGAGAGGGGGAGAGTGATAGCGAGAGAGAGAGGGAGAGAGAGAATGAAAGAGCAGGAGAGTGAGTGGAAAAAAAGGGAGAGGGAAAGAAAGAAAAGTTGACTAAAGCCCAATTAATTTGAGCTGTTTTCAAGTGGTCTGTTCTCTGTGAAGATAAAAGTGTGGAGCCGCCGTGTTTAGTGAACGGAACCGGAGCGAACGAAGAAGTTTTACTTTGTTAGCGGATGAGTCATCTCCCTGGTCTCCAGGGGGAGAGGAGGGAAGGTGTGAGGAAGAGGAGGAGGAGGGGGCTGGATGTTAGACAGCATCCCAACAGCAGGGACTCCTGGGAGATGTAGTCTCGGCCCAGCAGATCAAAAATCCATCTTTCCAAGCCTTGTTCTATGGATTCGTCATCGACTCCTGTCCTCTTCTCCTCCTCTTCCTGTCTTCCAGACCTACAGAGCGAGTCTGTCTACATGTTGTACATTTTCATGCTCCACGGAGGACATTTTCTGTCTGTCTCTGCCAGCCTGCCTTGCCTGGATAACTGTCACTTTGCTGGAAGTGTGTAAATGTGCTTTTGGAATCTCCATTGGGCTACCCCTGTTCTGTCCCGCAGGAGACCCCTCCAGCTGGCAGACACACTGGCCCACTTTACCTCCCTCTATCTCACGCTCTTCTTCCTTCGCACCCTGCCGCTCTCTCCCTCTGTCTCTCTCGGTCGTCCTCTCTCTCTCCGACTGCTGTCAGACTCTCCAGAGGTCTTTAAAGGGCCAAAAGACTCACTCCAGAACAGGAGACGCAGACTGAGTTGGATTGGCTTGTTAACTGCTGACAGCTACGACAGGAAAGTTGGAGTTGCTACGACGAATTTAGGCCTCTTAATGCCCTGGCGGGTCTGCGTCCAAAGAATTGCCATTTATAATGGCTGAGGGCTGATAGCTAATGGTTAATAGCCAATGGCTAATTGGAATGTGCTCGCCACGGTTGTCGCTAGTAAAGTGCTAGTGTGGCTAAATGGGGGTGCATGTGCCATAATGAAGTAATTACTCCGCTCCTGCTAATGCATGTCTACCCACAATGACTTAATGGATAATTACATATGAGAACAGTGGTGAGTGCTTGTTAAGGGTGATAAGTGTTCCTTGTTCTTAAGGCTTAGCTTTAGAGAGTCACAGAGAGCGGGAGAGTAAAATAGTGAGGCGAATTATAAATAAATAAAGAGGTAGACGTGCTTGGTCTCTTAAGCTGGCTCAGTGTTGGAGTCCAGATTAGAAGGCCTTCCACAGCCTGTGGTGGGAGCACAAAAGGTGAGGTGACAAATGAATGCGATTGTGACTAATGCGTTCGGTTCCGCGGGTCGAGGAGGTGAGTGACGGAGGGAGGGAGGGTCTCCAGTTGTTCTGCGAGGACAGTGGCGCTCAGCCAGAGGGTGAGAGAGGGGGTGGGGTGTACTGGAGATATCAGCCCTGGGCGAGGCAGCTCCATCCATGTCATGTACAGGCTCCCTGGGGGACTTAAGGGGGGAGATTCCCCTCAGAAATGCATGGAGGAGGCATACTCTCTTTCTCTCTCTCTTTCTGCTCTCTCTGCTTTCTCTCTGCTCTCTCTCTGCTCTCTTTCTGTATTTCTGCACTCTCTTACTGCTCTCTCTGCTCTCTCTCTTACTGCTCTCTATCTGTCTCTGCTCTCTCTCTCTTACTGCTCTCTATCTGTCTCTGCTCTCTCTCTCTTACTGCTCTCTATCTGTCTCTGCTCTCTCTCTCTTACTGCTCTCTATCTGTCTCTGCTCTCTCTCTCTTACTGCTCTCTCTGCTCTCTCTCTTACTGCTCTCTCTGCTCTCTCTCTTACTGCTCTCTCTGCTCTGTCTCTCTCTCTCTGCTCTCTCTGTCTCTCTCCCTCCGTCCCAGTGTCGGTCTATCTCTCTCTGCGTCCAATTCTCTGTTGCTCCCCTTCCTCAAATGTTCTGTCTTTCCCTAGTTCTTTCTTCTGCACGCTCTCTCTCTTACGCACCCAAACGCCTAGAGGTGATTCTGTTGTGAGTGTGGGAGGCGGATTGTGTTAGTGGGTGGGCGTAGGTGTGTGATGTGCGTGTGTGTGTCACTCAGTTTAGAACAGTAGCACAGTAATTAAAACAAACCTCTCCCTCGGACCCCCATAGAGAGAAGGAAGAGGAAAGGGGGGGAGGGGGGGAAGGAAAAGAGGCAAAGATAAAAGAGAGAGAGAGAGAGGGTTATTTTGGAAAAGAAGAAAGGATGGTTAATTTTAGCTCAGTGAGCTGAGGGGAGAGTGGGGTCTGAAGATGCTAATCGGTTAGACAGCTATTGAAACACACACACACACACACACACGTACACACACACACCGTAGCTTCTCACTGCACGTGCAACAACAGCCTGCAGCTAGAGGTCTCCACATGCCCTTTGAGCCACACAAAAACCTCCGTGAGGTTCCCTAACCCCCACGCAAACCTGCAGGATTTAGTCTGAATTACCAACAATCCAGCAGTCCCCAGGTTGTCTATTCTAAACCACTGGCCTTGTCACCTCCAGCTAGCATAGTCACCTCCAGCTGGCATTGTCACCTCCAGTTAGCATGGTCACCTCCAGTTAGCATGGTCACCTCCAGTTAGCATGGTCACCTCCAGTTAGCATTGTCACCTCCAGTTAGCATAGTCACCTCCAGTTAGCATAGTCACCTCCAGTTAGCATAGTCACCTCCAGTTGGCATCTAGGCTAAACTGCGAACTAATATACACATTATCACCTTTGTGCAGTCAGAAAAAACAGGGACGTGGCTAAGGATAACGTTAGCTAGCTTGGCGTTTCTGCCAAACGTTCACATTCGGTGATGTGAGTTTGGTTGTTTGCTGACGCAAAGTCGTGCAAGCCCAACTGCTTTGTCATGGAAATGAATCCTCCCACGGACATGCGTCCTGTTTCTGGAACGATCCGTCCACTCTGCTTCCCTGCGCTGGACCAGATCACAGAGAATTCCCTCCTCCTGTTTTTGTTTTGGAGAGGTGCTGCATTGTGACCTAGATACCGTACTTTGGGTAGTTCGAAACTTTTTGTCTCCATGGTTACTCCCAATGTTGAGGAGGAGAGGTGGGAGGAAGGAAGGGTGGTTGGAGGGAGGGAGGGAGTGGAAGGGAAGGGGGTGGTGGGTAGAAGGGGGGTGGAGGGGTGGTGGGTAGAAGGGGGGTGGAGGGGTGGTGGTGGGGTATAGGGAGCGGTGCCTGTGAGTTTCCTGCCAAGCGTGGAGATGCGAGCACGCTGGTGGAGCTGCAGAATGAGCCACAGAGTTACTGTCTGTCTCCCTATCTCCCTGTCTGTCTCCCTGCCTATCTCCCTGTCTGTCTCCCTGTCTGTCTCCCTGTCTGTCTCCCTGTCTGTCTCCCTGCCTATCTCCCTGTCTGTCTCCCTGTCTGTCTCCCTGTCTGTCTCCCAGTCTGTCTCCCTGTCTGTCTCCCCGTCTGTTTCCCTGTCTACCTCCCTGTCTGTCTCCCTGTCTGTCTGCCTGCCTGCCTGTCTCCCTGGCTGTCTCCCAGTCTGTCTCCCTGTCTGTCTCCCTGTCTGTCTCCCTGGCTGTCTCCCTGTCTGTCTCCCTGTCTACCTCCCTGTCTGTCTCCCTGTCTGTCTGCCTGCCTGCCTGTCTCCCTGTCTGTTTCCCTGTCTACCTCCCTGTCTGTCTCCCTGTCTGTCTGCCTGCCTGCCTGTCTCCCTGTCTGTCTCCCTGTCTGTCTCTCTGTCTGTCTCCCTGTCTGTCTCCCTGGCTGTTTCCCTGTCTGTCTCCCTGTCTGTCTCCCTGTCTGTCTGCCTGCCTGCCTGTCTCCCTGTCTGTCTCCCTGTCTGTCTCTCTGTCTGTCTCCCTGTCTGTCTCCCTGGCTGTCTCCCTGTCTGTCTCCCTGTCTGTCTCCCTGTCTGTCTGCCTGTCTCCCTGTCTGTCTCCCTGTCTGTCTCCCTGTCTGTCTCCCTGTCTGTCTCCCTGTCTGTGTCTCTGTCTGTCTCCCTGTCTGTCTCCCTGTCTGTCTGTCTGCCTGCCTGCCTGTCTCCCAGTCTGTCTCCCTGTATGTCTCCCTGTCTGTCTCCCTGTCTGTTTCCCTGTCTGTCTCCCTGTCTGTCTCTCTGTCTGTCTCCCTGTCTGTCTCCCTGGCTGTCTCCCTGTCTGTCTCCCTGGCTATCTCCCTGTCTGTCTCCCTGTCCTTCTCCCTGTATGTCTCCCTGTCTGTCTTTCTGTCTGTCTCCCAGTCTGTCTCCCTGTCCGTCTCCCTGTCTGTCTCCCTGTATGTCTCCCTGTCTGTCTCCCTGGCTGTCTCCCTGTCTGTCTCCCTGTCTGTCTGCCTGCCTGCCTGCCTGCCTGCCTGCCTGTCTCCCTGTCTGTCTCCCTGTCTGTCTGTCTGCCTGCCTGTCTCCCTGTCTGTCTCCCTGCTTCTCTCCCTGCCTGTCTCCCAGTCTGTCTCCCTGTCTGTCTCCCTGCATGTCTCCCTGCCTGTCTCCCTGTCTGTCTCCCTGCATGTCTCCCTGCCTGTCTCCCTGTCTGTCTCCCTGTATGTCTCCCTGTCTGTCTGTGTGTCCACCACACACCAAGCCTGTCTCAGGGAGACACACAGGCAGGCGCGCGCTGAGAGAGCTGGGCTCTTCATGCAGGCATAGACGGGGAGGAAAAGAACAGGAAAGGATAGGGGTGCCTCTGATGTATTATTCAGTTCATCAGTGGGTGGCTTTACAGCAGTCTGTGTGAGGAAGGACGTGTGTGTGTGTGTGTGTTCCCTCTCCCCCTCCACTGCAGAGACACCCCACCAACTTGCCGCTACACCTGACCTGGCCGTTTAAGAAAGCCATCGTTGGCCCCACAGCTTCCTGCCTGTGTCTGCCTCGAGGTGAGCCTGCTCGTGTGAAGACATTGCCACGGTAACCCCCGGAGCCTGCTGGCGTCTGCAGGTCACGTGTAGGTGGGACCATCTGGGAACGTCTTTGAAGCTACAGCAGTAAAGACGATCGATACGCCCCGCTGAACTGCTCCAGACTACCTGTAGATCCAGATAGGGCTGACGTCCAGGAGAAGCTGGCTAGGTCACGGCAGCCTACGGATTCGGTCTATCTCTTGTCTGCCTGTGTAGCTGTTTCGCCGGATTAGAAAGCAGTGGTCCATCTTCTAACCTGTTTCTAATTTTGTGAAATTAAGCCCTCACGCAGTCACGCATACGCTCCCTCCCTCCCTCTCTCTCTCTCTCTCTCTCTCTCTCTCTCTCTCTCTCTCTCTCTTTCTCTCCATCACTTTCCCTCTAACTCTCTCCCTCCCTCCTTCTCTCTCTCTCTCTCTCTCTCTCTCTCCCTCGCTGTTTCTCTCCCTCTCTCTCTCCCTCTCTCTCCCTCTCTCCCTCTCTCTTTTCTCTCTTTCTCTCTCCCTCTCCATCACTTTCCCTCTAACTCTCTCCCTCCCGCCTTCTCTCCCTCTCTCTCTCTCTCTCTCTCTCCCTCTTTCTCTCCCTCTCTTTCTCTCCCTCTCTCTCTCCCTCTCTCTCTCTCTCTCCCTCTCTCTCCCCCTCTCTCTCTACAGGGCAGATGGTGACTTAGCTTTGCACACTAGGTTCTTGAAGCAGGGAGCTGGTAGATGAGGGGAGGATGAGACGAGGATGGAGGGATGAAGGGAAAAAAAAAACAAAGCAGGCTGTTAGCCGTGCCCCTGGAGGGAAGAGGAGATCTGCCTCGTTAGGAGGCTGGCATCAAGACCTCCATCTCTCTCTCTCTCTCCATCTCTCTCTCTCTTCTGTCTCTCCCCTTCGCCGCCTCTGCTTCTCTCCCTCCCCTCTTCATCTCTCTCTCTCTCTAGCGCTCCTCTTCCCTCAGCGAGAGCGACACGTTTTTGCCATCCACATGCCTCGCTGCAGGCTACGGGTGAGGTGACATGGAAAGGAAGCGGTTGATTCGAAATTCACGTTGTTTTTCCCAAGGAGGGAAGGAGGGAGGGCGCGATGCAGGGAGGGTGTGGAAGACAAGAGAGAGAGAGAGATAGAAGCACCAGAGAACCGGAGAGACGAGAGGGAACTGAAAAATATGACCTAAATAAAATCTGCTTCCCTCTACCATTCTGTTTGTGTGTGTTTGTGTGATGCGTGTGTGTGATGTGTGTGTGATATGCGTGTGTGTGATGTGTGTGTGTGTGATGCCCTCAAGTAGACAGCAAGCTGTGGTCCGTCCAGGTCTGGGCTCCGGAGATAGCGTTCACCCACTGATCAGCTCTCTCTCACAGACAGGCGCTAGCTACATGACACACCCACACACTCACTCACACACACCCACGCTCGCACTCCTCTCCACCGTTCTCCTGTCAAGCCTGCTCCCGCTCAGCCTGAGAGTGGGGTGGGTCTCAATCCTCCCTCCCTCCCTCCTTCTGGAGGACAGCTGAGGTGACATCTAAACCATGTCCTCCACTCTGAGAGGCTGCAGACAGAATAGCAGGCCTGGTGCAGGTCTCTGTGGGGTTAGGAGTGTGTGTGTGTGTGTGTGTGTGTGTGTGTGTGTGTGTGTGTGTGTGTGTGTGTGTGTGTGTGTGTGTGTGTGTGTGTGTGTGTGTGTGTGGGGTGGGGGCAGAGAGAGAGAGGGGTGGTGGTGGTGGGGTTGCCTGGGGGGGATCTCAGGGGAGATCAGCAGGTGTTCCCTCAGTATGTCTCTCCCCCTCCTCCAACAGAAGCTCACCTCCCCATCCTCACCTGACCTTGTAGTCAGGGTGGGGAACAGTGTTCCAGAAGGTTCTGCTGAGGCAGGACAGCCACAGTACCTCTTCAAATGGGTACAAGGTCTACACTCAATTATTCAGCAGTGCAGGAGCTATGACATCACCTGTGTGTGTGTGTGTGTGTGTCGCAAATTTGAAAAGCCATGACATCATCTGTGTGTGTGTGTGTATTGGGCAAACAATGACATCATTTGTGTTTGTGTG
>CM059300.1:2287500-2385000 GCA_030340665.1 Neosalanx taihuensis
GTTTGCCTCTTTCCTGATGGTGTGTTGTGGGTGTACTGTGCGTGTGCTGTGGGTGTGTTGTGAGTGTGTTGATGTTGTGTTGATGTTGTGTTGATGTTGTATTGTGAGTGTGTTGATGATGTGTTGGGAGTGTGTTGATGTTGTATTGTGAGTGTGTTGTGGGTGTGTTGTGTGTGTGTTGATGTTGTATTGTGAGTGTGTTGATGTTGTATTGTGAGTGTGTTGTGAGTGTGTTGATGTTGTGTTGATGTTGTATTGTGAGTGTGTTGATGATGTGTTGGGAGTGTGTTGATGTTGGGTTGTGAGTGTGTTGAGGGTGTGTTGGGAGTGTGTTGATGTTGGGTTGTGAGTGTGTTGAGGGTGTGTTTGGAGTGTGTTGATGTTGGGTTGTCTACGTGTGAGAGTTCTATCCTGCTTCAGTGCTTTGTGGCTTCTCATCTGTGAAGTATCGCTGTGGTCACGTGCATCAAACACACACACAGTCACACACACAGTCACACACACACAGTCTCACACACACAGTCACACACTCACAGTCTCACACACACAGTCACACACACCCACACAGGCTGTTAGGCTGGAATATTGTGAAGGCAGAAATGATTCATATGGAAGAGTGCTGCTCCTATATGCACTGTCACGACAGCCTAATGGGAGGAGACACAGATACTACTAGATCCTTTTAGAACCTGCCAAACTTGGAAACATGCTAGAGTTCTCACCATCTTATTGGTTCTCATGATGTATGTTTGTAATCTAGATGCCCGCTATATTGGCGTCTATCAAGTTGCTATGCTCAATGACCGAAGCTCTTTTGTAAAGCTCTCTCTTGTAAGTCGCTTTGGATAAAAGCGTCTGCTAAATGAATAAATGTAAATGTAGAGTATGCTAGAATGTTCAAGACCACAGATTTTAAACTCCAGTCCTCAAGGGCTGGAGTTTTGACAGTTGTAGATGTTTCCCTGCTCCAGCACACCTCCACAGAGCTTGATAACAACCCATTCATTAGAATCAGGTGAGCTGGAACAGGGGAACATCTAAAGTCTTCAGGACAGCGGCCCTCGAGGACTGGAGTTTAGAGTTTGACACCCTTCTTGGCCATGCTAGGATATGCTAGAACCTTCTAGATCGGTGCTAGAATATGCTAAAACCTGCTGCTCTATTATAGTCCAGGCTAGCTGCCATCTTGTTTGATTGTTTTCTCTGCGCCCCCCCCCCCCCCACCAGGTCAGTCGAGTGCTGAAACCCGGAGGTCGTTTCCTGTCCATCACCTTCGCTCAGCCCCACTTCAGGAAGCGCCTGTACGCCCACCGCTGCTACGGCTGGTCGGTGCAACACCAGACTTACGGAGACGGCCTCCACTACTTCCTGTATGTGCTGACCAAAGGGGAGGAGCTTAGCCCTGAAGACGCCGGTCTGGAGGCGAGGTTATCGGAGGAAGCCAAAGCCACGCCCACTCCGGTCACCACTCAGGAAGAAGATACCGAGGACTTCCTGGGAAATATAATCCTCTAGGAGGACTGAACCAAACTGGGACTGGGATGGGGTCCACAACTCCTTCCAGATGCCTTTTCTAATACTCTAACATCTCACTGAGCTCCCAGCTGTATCACCATGTCTTATCCTCCCCTACAGGAGCTTGTGCCATGTTTTTACTTGATAGTTTACCTTAAAGATTTTTTTTTACTCTATGATGCTGGGATTTTATGATTCATTACAGGGATCGCCAATCCTGGTTCTCGAGGTCCGCTGTCCTGACAGTTTTCAATGTTTCCCTGCTCCAGCACACCTGATTCTAATGAAGGGTCATTATCAAGCTCTGTGGAAGCCTCATAATGACCCTTTATTAGAATCAGGTGTGCTGGAGCAGGAAGACATCGAAAACTGTCAGGACAGCGGACCTCGAGGACCAGGATTGGTGATCCCTGATTTATAATATTAGCATTTGGACGGTCATCAAGAAGGCCCTCTATCACCTTAATCACAGGGTTTTTTATACGTACGTACGTACGTACGTTTGTTTTTATTTCCTGCTAATACAAAATGTACTGGTATGGTGCATTAAACGTGATGAAAACTCATCAAGCCTAGCCCCTGTTTCTTCCAGTCTGATACCTCCGTAACCACTCAGGGTGTGGGACTGTGGGTACTCGTTTACACCCATGGCAGCAGCGTAGCGGTTGGGTAGCATCTCAAACCTCCGCAGCTGGGACCAGACTGGGCCAAAGCCGGCAGGGTTGAAGCCTATTAACATGGCAACCAGCAAGTACCCTCCCCTCTCTCTCTCTCTCCCCCCACGGTGCTGTCTGCATCTGGCTCAGACTCGAGACAAAAGTAAAAAGGGGGGAGGGGGGGGGCTACGCCCGGACGTGCTCGCTTTGATTCACCTGTCAGACGTACGCTTCCTCTGCCACGCGGAGGGAGAGGGAGGGAGAGAGAGGGAGGGAGGGAGAGGGAGGGAGAGGGAGAGAGAGGGAGGGAGAGGGAGACGGTGCGTTGGGCGACCCTGTCAGCTGGCTTGACGTCTTTCCTCAAAGCCCAAAACGGCTGTGTGTTTGTTGAGAGACAGACGGACGCTTTGGGGGTGGGGGGCGCGTATTCGGGGTGCGTGTGAGGGGGGGGATGGAGGGGGGGGGGCTGCAGCTTAAATATAGAACACAGAGGCAGCCAGGAAGGCAGAGGGGACTGCATTAATAAGGCAGAAATCATTTATTTTTAATTCTCCGCTGAAATGTAATTATCGTCTATTTTTACAACCTGAAAAAAGGTGCCTGATTTCTCAAACTCCCCGCGCTGAAATCTCTCTCTCTCTCCATAATCTCTATTTCTCTCCGTCCCCCTCCCTATGTCTGTATCTCTGTTACGACAACATCTGTCCATCTCTCTCATTTTAACATCCCTATCTTTCTCCCTACACGCAATCTCTCTCCTCCTCTCCATCACATGCCTCGCCTTCTCTTCCTCCCCTTGTAGGTGATTAAAAACCCAACATGGTGGCGCAGTCTGTCCTGACTCGTGAGTACATAGCTCCCTCTCCACCCTCTCTCCCTCTTCTTAATGTCATGCATTCATCTACCGGACTCTTCTAGAAAGAGGGGGGGATTTGAACCCGCCACCTCTCGTTAGCCAATTGAACGCTCCGCCACCACCCCCATCCGTATATCCACCACCGCGCTGTGTCCCGAGCCGTGGTTCTGCTCACGGTTGGGTTTCCACGGGGTAGACGAGCGGCTTCATTCGGCCCACTGAGCAGCGCAGCAGCGGAGGTCAGCTCGGAGTCCGGAGCCCCGAGCGCTGTGGAGAGCAGGCTGTTACGTAACTCTTTAAGTGGCAGCGAGGCTGGATATTGGTGATGGATGCTTTAAATTGGGTGAGGGGGCCAGCTTGTTGACATGGCAGAGCTGGGAGAGTCCTCTTCTGATGGGATCCTGTGTGTGTGTGTGTGTGTGTGTGTGTGTGTGTGTGTGTGCGTGTGCGCAGGTGCGTGTGTGTGTCCCCGACCTAGGAAACTTGACACGCGGAGTAACATAATACTACGTGGATGTGGCTCCTGTATAAGGAGACACCTTATACAGGAGATCTTAACAAGCAGCCTCACTGATGCTGTATGCAACTTGAGATTGTTCCTGGTCCACCTCTTTTATTCATCCATCTTCTCTATTGTGTGCTAGGTTTCATGTTTTTAGTTCAATCTCAATCGGTCGTCTGAGGATGGCAGCTGAGCAGACCGTGGTTGAGTTGGAACTGGTTTCCAAAACGGATGGTTATGATACGACATTGACCTCAGGATGTAGTGGACTGGACTGAACTGGTCTGGACCGGACTGAACTGGACTGAACTGGTCTGGACCGGACTGCAGTTACATACCCACAGTTAGTGCAAAATTCAGATGCAGACTGATGCTGTTCACGTTCTCGTTTTCTTTCTGTCCTCGATTCGATTGCTTTTTCCGTCCCTCTCTCATCGTTTTTCGTTGCTCACTCCATCCCTCTTTTCTCTGTGTTTCCCCATCGCACCCTTTCCAGCCGCACCTGACATTCTGGTCTCTGCAACAGATTTTGGTGTGTCCAGAATAGTAAAAAATAAAAGTGTGTGTGTGCCTGTGCATGCGTGTGAGTGTGTGTGTGAGTGTGTGTGCCTGTGTGTGAGTGCATGTGCATGCGTGTGAGTGTGTGTGTGTGTGAGTTTGTGTGCCTGTGTGTGAGTGCATGTGCATGCGTGTGAGTGTGTGTGTGTGAGTGTGTGTGCCTGTGTGTGAGTGCATGTGCATGCGTGTGAGTGTGTGTGTGAGTGTGTGTGCCTGTGTGTGAGTGCATGTGCATGCGTGTGAGTGTGTGTGTGAGTGTGTGTGCTCTGAGAGGATGCCAGCCTCCTCTCTGCTGTGCCTAATTGTCCTCCCTGCTTTGACACCCAAGGGCACTAGTATTAGACTGCTGCTGCATACCCAATACACACACTCATCTCTTTCATCTTTCCCCCTCTTTTATCCTTTCCTCTCTTCCTCTGTCTTTTCCACTCTGTCCCTTCTCTTAGTATCCATTCCTTTCTCTGTACAATTGATTAGTCTTTGAGTGCTGTGTGTGTGTGTGTGTGTGCGCGTGCGTGCGCGCGTGTGTGCGTGCGTGTGCTCGTGTGTGTGTAGGGGACAGATTAGCAGTGGGGGTAAGTAGATGGGCGTACATAAGGTCATGTCAGCCTACATAATGCTTTACTTTTTTCCCATCAGTGCTGTGGGTGTTTCTGGGTAGGCACAGCCAATATGTGTTGTTGTCTATTGACTTCTAAAGTGATTGACTGCACATTGGAGTGTCCACACCACCTAAGTACCTTTCCCCATTTCTAACTCTAGTGGGCCAACAGCTAACTGGCTATCATTCACCTTACTGTCTTGAGCTGCTACAGGAAGTAAGGAAGCTGTAAGCAGGAAACGGATAACCTAGTCAGTGTGTGCACGTGTTTGAACCTCAGTTATGCCCTGAGCGTGCAAACGGGGGACGCTGCCAGGACTAATGCCATTAGATACGGTTCAAGTTACGTAACTGGCAAGAGGATGGTAATGGCTGTCCAGTCCAGGGGGTGGATCATCTGTGTTGTTGTCCTGGTCTCTTCCACCACTGTTTGTGTGTGTGTGTGTGTGTGTGTCTGTGTGTGTCTGTGCGTGTGTGTGTGAAAGAGAGATGTGTGAGAGAGAGATGTGTGAGAGAGACATAGAGAAACACTTTATGTGCTATGTTGACATGCGTATGAGAGTGTGTGTGTCTGAGTGAATGTGTGTGAGTGAGTGTGAGTGTGAGTGTGAGTGTGTGTGTGTGTGTGTGTGTGTGTGTGTGTGTGTGAGAGAGAGAGTGAGTGAGTGAGTGAGTGAGTGTGAGAGAGACAGAGAAAGGTTTTACGTGCTATGTTGACGTGTGTGTGTGTGTGTGAGAGAGAGATAGAGAGAGAGACACAGAGAAAGGCTTTACGTGCTATGTTGACGTGTGTGTGTGTGCGCGTGCGCATGTGTGATCTATGCCTGGCAGTGACAGCCCAGCGCTGAGACCTCCATGTTTGTATTGACCACAGCTTGTTCTGCCATCTTGGCCCATCTGTGGAGTTTACCCAGAGGAGCCTTCAGCTGCCCTGCCCTCACGCACATTCTCCTTCCAGACATGGGGCCTTTGATCTCGCATTTCCTCAGGGCAAAAACAGGACCGGACACCGAGAGCTTTCGAACGGCTGCTCTGACACAGCGTAAGGCTGCAAATAAACAGAGAGAGAGAGAGAGAGAGAGAGGGAGGGAGAGAGAGAGAGAGGGAGAGGGGGGGAGGGAGGGAGGGGCTGATAGGGAGGCTGTCAGGACAGAGCACTGCCTATGTGGTGGGAATGCCTGTGAAGGGGGAAGGTTCCTGTTGTTGTTGTTGTTGTTGTTGGTGCTGCATCTCTTTTCCATCTCTATTCTACAGTTGATTTAACAGCCATGTTTGTGTTATTAATGATGATGGGCCAGTCAGGTAGATGGTGAGTTTGACCTACCTAACAGTTTTACCTTGGGAACCTTATCAATGGGTGATAGTAGATTGTCAGTCTGGCTCTCAGACCTTGGGGTAAAGGAACCAGTCATTGAGAATGACCCCTGAACCCAACCCTAGGTCTGAAAGATTCACGTTGCTTGGCCCAAACGTGTGAAATACCGTTGGTCCTTCTAGACATGGATCGTCAAGGGTCCATTCTGCAAGGGAAGCGCTAATAAGCAGACAGTGGGAGAGCTGTTTATTGATTGGGCAGATGGACTGCTGCTCTTTTCACTCTTTAATTAAGGTTACACGTTCGTACATTACAGAAGAATGGAACTCCATGGGTGTGAGCTGAAGTAGACGTCTCCTTGGTTAGAACATGCTGTTGCTATCTTGTAGGGTGAATTTCCAGTCCAGGTTTACTGTGGTTGATGAACCTCTTTCTGACCGTGACTATACAAACAGCCTGTAGCATAAGCTCCCCTGTTACTGTGAGCAGGCCTTTGGATACCGCGTTGAATGGATGGGAGATAGTGGCTTGTAGACCGATGAAACTAAATACTCGGTCTATGGACCACAGTTTCATTGTCAGGGTGATATGGTGGATGGTTGGTGTGACCTTGGTTTTTGATAGTTTTGTTATTTACAACAGGGTGGTCAATTCCATCCAGTGGTTTATATTGTAAATAATAAATACCAAAGGACTACATGCGTACATGTTATTTCACCATTTATTAGTTCACCAAATACAGTGAAAATGGCATCTTAATATACAATGATTCATTCTTAGAATGTCATGACATTTTTGTTGCTTTTTTGCTTCATAAAACGATGTTTCATTATTGAAAATATTAAGGTTTCATGCACAACAAACCATATCCATTTTCTTTAAAAGAATGGTACAAAATAAAAAACACAACTGTAATGTCCAAAATCGATCAAATAACAACCTGTTATTTGAGGATACTCGTAAACAGTGCAATATACTCTAAAATCGCCATTATCTAACAAATTCATCAACGAAGCTCAAGTCACAGTATACGATTTCTCAATAATAATTTAACATTGATGTGTGCAAAAACCCAAACACATTCAGTTAGTCTTTAAAAAAACATCTGACCCTTGATATAGAATGAGACCTGTCAAAACATCTACATTATCCGCTCTATAGTCTCAAACTGTATCCTTTCTCTAGTATAAACATTTTTGTTGATGAGTTATAAGACGATAGACTAGCATACCATTTTAAATAACAAATATTTAGATATAAAAATACAAATATGAATTTTTGTTCAAAAGAAGCGTGCCAGGGTTAGGGTGGTGGCACCGTGGTTGGCACCGGAGTTCATGCAGATAGATGGAGAAAGTCAACTTGGATTCATATAGAGAGAAACACGTAGAATTGCGAAATCAACGTAAATCAAATAACTCCAAACCATGTTTTTTCCCCATCAGTTTGATGTCTATTTTAAACCGCAATCATTTCCTCCTCTGATATTTCGAGTCTTGAACCCTGCGAAACTGATATGTGCAGGTGTTGATTGGCTACAAGGGAGGCCTTGACCTGCACCCTTTACAATGGGGAGGGGGGGGAGGGGAAGGGGAGGGGAGTAGGGGGGGGTGGGCATGCCAACAATGTCTCTTTAATTGAACTGATCTTGGGTACTATTAGCCTCCAATCTCTAAGGGGTGGGACCCAAATGAGCATAATAAAGAAAATATTAACATTGCACCATCCTCGGGTATATTACATACAGATCTTCTTCCATTTAATAGTCATGAATGTTTGGTTGGTCTGTATTTCAAAAAAGCTTTATAGCAGCAACCGGAATGCCTTCTTTACTTATGGACAGGACTGAAGATCTCCTCTGAATGGAGCTGATAGGATCAACAATGCAAAGCGTATACTGGGTTCAAAGGTCTTGGAGTTAGAGCCTAAACTGTACAACTATTGAAATAGAGCTTGAAAATAGATTCAGCTTCCAGTTGCAGTGAGTTGCTGCTTACAGCGCTCCTGGAAGAAGATGGCCGTGGAGTAATGACGAGTTCATCCATCAGTGTTCAGCCCACCTTAAGACACGCAGCTGTGGCCGCCATCTCAACAGCTCGGTGCGCAGAACAAAATCAGTGATTTGTTTTGGAGAATTGCCAGCAATCCATATGATCTCGGTGTCCCCCCCTCCCCCCCCCCCCCCCCCCCCCCCCAGAGTCCATCCCTTCTCTCTGTTCTCTCACTTCCCTTCTCCCCTCCTTGTCTTCGCTTCGTGCCATCGGTTCTCCTCCAAACCTCCAACATGCACAGCCGACAAGTGCTTCTTCTAATCGGTGATTAAAATTAAAAAGTCTGCCAGGCGTCGCGCTGGATTAAACGCCAGGTGAGGTTTTGTCTGTCATCCCTTTGAGGACCTCATCTATTCGGTCATCTTCGATGACCACTGTGAATGAAAAACAAATAAGACTGAAGGTTATTCATCCGCTCATGTTCCTCTATGGAAGGCATGGTGGAAGGTAGGTTTGATATTCACAATTAAACCGCTGTAACAACTTGACCCCTTAAACCCATGACCTTGCTGCTTGATAAAAAACAATGCGTTTAACACAATGGCTTTGAGCTAGTCACACTCTGAACCAGCAGTTTGTATTCAACGCATGATAAACATCCTACTTGACCATTGTTGAATTTATAAAATAATGCAAAAGCAAAAATTGCATGCCCTTTTGAAAAGATTGTCCATTTTTTCCATTATTTCATTTTTATTCTTTTGGGTCGAAAATTATTAACGTTTTTTGGGGTTCTCAACATGATTGTAACACGTCTATATATTTGTTTCACGTTTGAATTTTAACAACTTAGTTTATCATCAATAACGATGTCAGTCAAGACATCTACATCGTAGCCAGCGGTCAATAAAACCCAACACGGTGCTTCCCAACACCTCATGGATCCTTTCAGCAGCTCTTACCCCTCTTGGCTCGGCCGATCTGCCCCAGCTTCGGGGGTCTTTTCGCCTGTGACGCCCCGAAGAAGGAGTTAGTATCCTGCAGTCCGCAGCTGTACGACATCTGATTGACCTCGCTGTCCGCCCCGTAGCCGCTCATCTTCCCCTCGGTGTATGGCAGCACCTCGGACATGATGGCACAGCAGATGCAGGCTCGACACAACCACAGTCACAAACACGTCAAAATCCGTCAGTAAAATCGCCCAAACGTCCTCGTGGATAATTGCACCTTTTGTTTTTAATTCGCCAAGTTGAGAACCGTTGAACGGAATGCGCCTGCTGCTTGGTTCGTGCTGAGGTGCGCTGGTTGCCTGTAGTCGTGGTGTCCGGCGGGCTGGAGCGGAGCAGTGCTGTGTTGCTGTGTGAGCCTGTGTTGCTGGCTGGAGTCTGCTGAGGGAAGTGGGAGATCCCAGGATCATAAAGGAAAACCCGGGGCGGAACGGTGAAGTCATCCATCCGGGTTTGAAGTGTGTGTGTCCGTGTGTGTGTGTCTGTGTGTGTGTTAGAGGGACTGTGTGTGCTAGAGGAGTAAGGGTGACATCAACAGGCGAGAAATATATGAGCGCTACGGAGAAAGAAAAGGGATAGAATGAGGATGTACCTCGTAACTATAGAGCACCTGAACCTGTCCTCAATAAATCCTAATGTAGGCTCGCATTTCTTGAAAATATACTGCTAATGTCGACGCCTATGTGAAATTGGTTTACGCATACTTTCAATTATGGTAATCGGCTTTAATAAAGTAATAATGAAACATATTTTTAACACTCCACGTTAGATAACGGAAGAGCCTCATTGTGTATTAGGACAGGAAGTAAACACAAATAGCATCGAGGGTTTATCGTGTAATTGAATCAATACTGTTGGTCTACATATTGCATGACTCATTTATTCTGCTCTGGGGGTCTCTGAAGTTCAGCACCACGGACAGCGCATGCGCACAGCAAGTTGGCCTTGCGTTTTGCGGTTTGGCATCAAGTCAAAGAGCCATTATTTTTAGATAAACAATAGAAATATAAATAATTTTGCAGTTTAGGACTTTTATGACGAAGCATTCAATTGCTTACTGAGTTTAGACATGTATTAAAATAAAAATATGTTATAGCCTAGAGAGAAACGTTTCAGGCAGCTAACTAGGAACAACTACTGTTTCTGAAAACATTTATTGAGGCGGTAATTGGCCTATATGAGGTGGCTGTTTAGGAAATGATTCAGAGCAAGTGAAGAGACACTAGTCTGAGACCTGTCCTGTCATTCATGTACAAGTAGGTAAGGGGCCACCAACATAACAATGCGTCATGGCCTCATATAGACTGGCTGTGGCCTGCCCGGAACAAGCAATCTTTTGTTTCCCGTCCAAGGGTTTAGGCAGGTGCGGTAGGGGGTTCACGAGACATCGTTATTCTGCACGGAATGGAGGTCTGGAGATGGAATCCACTCTGCAGCCGTGGTGAAATGTTGATGCTATGTCAACATATGTTCCTGTCCCTGGATTAACTGCAGGCCTTCACAGGTCAGGAGGTGAGGGCTTTAACCAGATACTCCATCGCTCTGCTCATTGCTTTATGCAAACGGTTTAATTTCTCAATTTTAAATCCTAAATGTTCATGAGTCATAGAGTTTGCAACTATTTTTTACTTTCTCTGCATCTCTATCCCCCCTTTCTCAGTTTTCTTTTACTTTTTAAACGTTCATGTCCTCTTCTATCTTGTCTCCTTCCATATTTGATCCCTTCCCTCTCTCTCTCTCTTTCTCTCTCTTCCCCTCTTTAGAAGGCAGCTGTTGTCTTGGCTGATTCCTAATGGCCAGGCTCACTCAATCACCCCCATCCTCTGACAAGGACGCCTGTCCTTGAGCAACAGAGTGTGCGTGTGTGTGTTTATTTGTGTGTGTGAATGTGCTCCCAGAGCCTTTCCTCCAATTACAAACAAATCACAATGCTGAGTCACCCGCTCCCTCTCCCCCTCTCACCCTCGCAGTGGCCCAGCCACTGCTGATCTCACACTCTCTCTCTCTCTCTCTCTCTCTCTCTCTCTCTCTCTCTCTCCCTCTCTCTCTCTCTCTCTCTCTCTCTCTCTCTCTCTCTCTCTCTCTCTCTCTCTCTCTCTCTCTCTCACACACACACACACAGACCCACACACCTAAGCGGGTCCACTGGGAGAAGATAAAAGCCAATAGAATAGGCCCATCATCCAGCCAAGATCGATTTCATGAGTATTAGCTGTGAGTGAGTGTGTGTGTGTGCTTGTGTGTGCGTGCGTGCGTGCAGAGGAGAGAAAGTAAAAAAATAATCCAAGTACAAAATGCTCGTTTGTTTCTACTTAGAGCAGGGACTTCACGTTCTGCAGTACGCTGTCCAAATGAAAGTTTGTCTATTGTGTGTTTCTCTCCCTCTTTCTCCTGATGGAGATAAATACTGTTGGTTTCCCGGTACTAACCTCCTAAGGCAGGCTGTGGGAACATTGGCAGCGCTCCCACCCTTGGTCCATTGAACACACAGCTGAAACAGAGCTACACACAGCTGCACGCTGCTGCAGCTCTGCCTGTCTGTTCTCAACAGCAGGCAGCTGTTCCACCGCTCACCTGTGTGTCCCCACCCCCATCCTGCGCCCCCACCACCATCCTGCGCCCCCGCCCCCATCCTGCGCCCCCACCCCCATCCTGCGCCCCCACCCCCATCCTGCGCCCCCATCCCCATCCTGCGCCCCCACCCCCATCCTGCGCCCCCACCCCCATCCTGCGCCCCCATCCTGCGCCCCCATCCTGCGCCCCCACCGCCATCCTGCGCCCCTGCCCCCATCCTGCGCCCCCACCGCCATCCTGCGCCCCTGCCCCCATCCTGCGCCCCCATCCCCATCCTGCGCCCCCACCCCCATCCTGCGCCCCCATCCCCATCCTGCGCCCCCACCCCCATCCTGCGCCCCCATCCTGCGCCCCCATCCTGCGCCCCCACCGCCATCCTGCGCCCCTGCCCCCATCCTGCGCCCCCACCGCCATCCTGCGCCCCTGCCCCCATCCTGCGCCCCCACCGCCATCCTGCGCCCCTGCCCCCATCCTGCGCCCCCATCCCCATCCTGCGCCCCCACCCCCATCCTGCGCCCCCATCCCCATCCTGCGCCCCCACCCCCATCCTGCGCCCCCATCCTGCGCCCCCACCCCCATCCTGCGCCCCCACCGCCATCCTGCGCCCCCGCCCCCCCTTCCTGCTCCCCCTTTCCGGCTGTAAACAAGCTGCTCTGCCAAAGAAAACGCTTGAAATGAGGTTTGCATGCGGTGAACCCTGAACAAGGTGACTCTCACATCGACCTCGCGCTGGTGAAAGGGTGCGGGGTTTCCGAAACGACACTACTTTAAACGGAACATCTTAAACTCAGCTGATGTACGGCCCCTTATCTGACCGGTGGCCTTGGCTGTCTTTGTTGCCCCCCCCGCTACCTGTTTTATAGCACCCAGCCACCTCCAAGGCTGCTCTGGCATCAGTTGTTGTTGATGAGTGGGAGAGCTGCGCTGTCACGCAGGCTCTGGAAAGTGGGTCACCGTTAACACATTTCGCGGTGAGCCCGGGCCAGATGGGTGGCAGCGGTGATTGGTGGGGAAGGCCGTGGTGGATGTCTGATGATAAACAGCTTCTCCTCCGCTCTCCCTGCTGTCTGTTTAATACCTTACTACCTGCTGCTGTGATATCGAAGGGGCTGTCTGCCTCTGTTTGTTTAGTTTGGGGGGGGGGGGGGGGGGGGGGGGGTTAGGGTTAGTACACGTTATAAACTCTGGCTGAAGTACCTAACATGTCCAGATTCACTGAACAGATCCGATTTGCATACACGCACACACACACACACGCACACACACACACTGTCCTGTTAGATTGCATGGCTTCGTGGATGATCTCGATTGGAGCAGTGTTCAGACAAGTGAGCCACCTGGTGGCTGTATTCTTGACAGCATGTTCTATTGGTCATTTCTGTCAGAGTAATATCAGTGGTCTATCAGCCATTAGAAAGATCATTATGTTACCCTAATATTCTTACCTAGCCATAGTATTCCAGATGTCGCAATCTGAATTTTCTTCGGCTATTTTTTTGGAGACAATCGTTTTCAACCTCAATTTTTTTTCAGCAAGAATGATTTCGGTTAGAATGTTTTTGTGTTGTTTTCTAATGTCCAACTTTCGGTTCAAATTGATTTGGCTTGCATTGAAACTTTTTTTAGGAACCTTCAACACTGCGTCTCTATCCTCGGTCGAACTTCACACTGTGACTGCTTCAAGTGCTCGGAAACCAGAACTGTTACACAAGAGTCTCAGCTGTTACTTGGCAAATCGTAAATGTTGAATCTGTCAGAATGACAGTCGGAGAAACAGGAAGATTTACAGCCTCTCCCACCTGCTGCTCCCTGACCTTGTGTTCACCCTTCCTCCCCTCCCCTCCAGGAAACTCGAAACTTTCTGATTCAGGCAGATCAAGCAGTTTGTCTCTCGTCTTCTTACTGCTTTCCTTTGTTACTGAGATGACAGCATTGGTGGAATTGCTGTCTCCCGACGCAAACACCTCTGTCATCGCACCACATACCACGCACCACAATTTGCATCTGTATCCTAAACTCCTCAACTGCTGTGCAGCTGAACAGAGCTGGCTCTGAAACCATGAATACCTTAACCAGAGATTTCATATCAAGTCATGACCAACCTTTTCCCAGACTGTTGTGTGGTGAATTAACCTTGGAGCAAGAAATCCATGCTCCATCATTACCCTCCTCTCTCCTATCTGATGAGTCACGGAGAAGGACTGCAGTTTTGGAATGAAGCGCTGCCCTGTTGGAAGTGGAAGCAGCAGGCAGTGTTGAAAAGAGCCCAGATTTATCCGCTCATCCGTCCCCCTGAAGTTACAGGAACTCAAGCATCTCACATCCAAACCACCGCAGTGTTAAAGGAGAGACGCTTTATTCGTGTGTAACATGTGCCAGAAGTTGCTTGTTTCATTATACCTACTGCCAGCCTACAGCGAACTCAATACAGAGGAAACACAAAACCTTGCAAAACAGGATTGGCTTGACGTGAAACGCTTTAAGGCACGAAGCGAGTGACTGTATGAAAATAAACATCTATTTGTCTATACATATATTCATAACGTATGTCCGACGGTCATACCGTTCCTTGTGTATTCACATGCCTCAAACAAAACAATAATTTATGTATGTACATACATACAGTGCTTTGTGTTTTAGCAAATTAGATGACAACACAAACTATTTAAATGTTGGTCACCCAAAACGTACTGTTTGAGCACACATACGATCGTACAACATAGACTCACCTCTATTCTATTATAGCAAACCTATGGACACCTCAGGATTGTGCCTGTGTGTATAAGTTTCTATGTTCTCAATCCACCGTCCAAGAAGTTCACATTGAAGGTGCAGTATTCATACCAGTGGCTGAACACAGTCAGTGCCTTGGCCCTCAGGCCTGGTAGAGGGGTACCACCCTCTTGATGGC
Organism: Neosalanx taihuensis; assembly: GCA_030340665.1. Classification (NCBI taxonomy): domain Eukaryota; kingdom Metazoa; phylum Chordata; class Actinopteri; order Osmeriformes; family Salangidae; genus Neosalanx; species Neosalanx taihuensis. The sequence continues at coordinate 2,301,987 of CM059300.1, forward strand.
CTGCCTGCATATGGGGCAGGAGGGCTGGGGGAGGGCCAGGTAGCAGCTGTAGCAGCAACACACATGCCCACAATCTAGAAGCACGCAGCTGCGGGGCTGGCTCAGGCAGATCACACAGGCGTTCTCCAGGGGCACCTCTTCCCCATCCTGGGAGGCCCCCGCCCTTGTCGATCCAGGCCCCGTGGCCCCGGCTCCCAGCCTCTCAAACTCCCTCCTCAGCCGCTCCTGGTCCCAGCGAACCCTGAGGCTGCGGTAGTAGCGCCGGCCCACCCAGAGGAGGACCGCCACCCCGGCCAGGGCGAAGACAGAGGCCAGGACCCGCCACACCCCCGCCTGGCCCTCCTGCTCCAGCCGCAGGGTCTCAAAGTCCGCCGTGCTCAGGAAGTACTCTGAGCCGTCAGTGGGGGGGCGCAGCTTGAGGGCGCGGTCCGTGTCTAGGATCAACTCTCCTACACCTGTTAGAGAAGCACCCACCTACACACACACACACGCACATTAACAATGTTATTGGTTGGACATCGTAATACAAAATGGTGAGAATTCTCAGAAGATCTACAGTTTCTGAATAATCCCTTTAACTGTCGCACCCTTTACATGACAGGTATGAACCTCTCCATCCCAGATGGACCAGCCCACCTTAAGCATCTCTTCCGTCTCCAGCTGCCCCTTGGGCTTCTCCCCGCTCAGGTACTGTCCGATGATGTCGGTGAAGCCGTAGGTGGCCTGGTGAAACTTCTCGTGGATGATCTCCATGTCCAGGCCGGTGGCCTCCAGGGGACACAGCACCCTGACTGTGGCCTGGCCTGAGCCCACCAGGCTGAAGGGCACCGCGTTCACCCTCTGGTGCAGCACACGCTCGCTGTCCGTCCTGGAGCAAAGCAGGGCAGGAGGACTGGTGAGGCTAGTGGAGGGGGGGTGGGGGGAGTATGTACACAGTAGTGCAATCGGATCAAAGTGATCCAGTGTTCCCTTGCGTTTTGTACCAGGTGCGAGCAAAGTTGTTCCAGACCAGCTTGTGTTCTCTCAGCATGAGTTTCTGTACAACTCCCACGCTGCCTTCCTGAAACTGGCTTCTCAGAGGCTCTCCTATTGGCTGGACAGCTCCTGCACGCATACACACCCCACCAGATGACACAGAGAGCATCAGGGGTTGGCTCAGGCAGAGAGGGACATTATAGGACGGTCCTAACCTCGGCAACATATTAACTCTGGAGATTACCTTCGATGACCACATACTGTAGACACTTTCCAGGAGTGACGTTCAGAAGATCTGACAGCTTCTCATCTAAAACTAACTGTGGCGCCTCCTGAAATCACAGAACCAGAAGCAGTCACGCCAATGTGGTTCAATCTTACCACCACACGATGAAGGTGTTCAATTGAAAACACTGGGCTAGGACACATTGGGTGTGGAGACAGTCTACTAACACTGAGCTTGTCCACCGTTTTCTTCTTCTTCCTATAGACATAGTAGAATATGCCCGAGATGGCCAGGCTGGTACCCAGACACAGAGCCTCCACAGTGGTCACAGGAAACTCCTCCATCGCCCTCAAACCTCACCCACGATTCCGATTCCTCTTCCCCGAGGTGCCTGCCTGGAGACCAGAAGACAGACATCAAAAAAAGAGAAGTGACATGAATGCGATGTGAAGGAGGTTCTGTATGAAAGACTTTAGGAACCGTGCGTCACTCCGGCTGAAAAGCAGCAATTAATCCCACAGCTGCGGATTCTGTCTCACTGAGACTCTCAGTAAAATAAATAAAATATGTTTTAATGTCTGTAATTTCCTTTCATGACAGCTCAATACCCGAGTGGTCGACTTGAGGTTGCTATTTTTGTGCAGGTTGGCATGCGCGATGGATCGAAAGTGTTAGGTGCTATTTGCTATATATTATATTATATATATATATCTTTATTTTGAGCATCCTTAAAATGAGTGGAGGTCTTTAATAAAAGGAAATCCTTAAGCACAGTAATAACTTCAGCAAGGCCAGGGGAACCTGCCATTGACCTTAACGACTCAGACGTTAAAATATGCCAGTATCAGTTTTATGTTTTTAAACGTTTTAAGGAAAAAATCTGTAATACTATATCAATAAAACGTAACTCAACATGCCCAAAAAGTTAATTTGTACCTTTTAAAAGCTCAGTGCTTCATCCCCGGTACGACAGTCTATTTATGTTTTGGTCACGTGATATCCTCCTGCAAGTCGCAATGCATCTTTACCAAGATAAAAGTTTCTCGATTTGATTTTATTACATTCCAAGCGGGCGGAGTTTACTTTCATTGAATCGCTCAAATAGACTAACTGTGTTAACTCCGCTCATTTCGGCTACACCGGATAACAAAACCATTTAAAGTTAACCACGTGACGGCCTCGTGTTCAGCTGACGCGTGTCGCGCGGCCTCTCCACGGTGAAGCACCGCAATGGCAGGAGGTGGGAAGAAGAAGCCCGCTGCGCCTCCGTCCCCCGTTCTGGGGGCGCTGCGCACGTTATGGCAGGAGAAGCATTTGATCCTGTTCAAAGCGGAGTACACGATACTGGTCACTTCGGTGCTTTGGATTTTAGAGATCGGAATCAATATATGGGTCATCCAGAAAGTTGCATGTAAGTAGGCAGCGGAAAGTCGCTTCTGACTCCTTAACGTCGGATCTGCGGCTGCTGTTAGCGCCACCTGTCATCTTTCCGCGATGCGGTTGTATGCGTGAAATCGTACCGAGTTAGTCAAGTTTCATTGCTTATTTAACAACAAATAAGCACGCACAACTGGTGTCATTCAATCTATCGTTTTAAAGTTCGTAGATTTGTAGTTTCCCCAAATGATACTGTTAATAAAGTTATACGTTTGTATTATCTTCAATGATATCTGGACAGACGTTCACGTTAGTTTTTCAGCTCTAGTTTTCAGAAGCTTACCAGACTTGAGTGAATGAATGAATGGACCTGCGTAGCTCAGTGCTTTAATGTGTACCTAACTGGCGCTCACCTATTCCTCAGACACAGAGATCGATTGGAAAGCCTACATGGACGAGGTGGAGGGAGTGATCAACGGCACCTACGACTACACCCAGCTTAAAGGAGACACGGGACCCTTGGTGTGAGTGTGAACCATCTCCATGACACGGAGCTTTCAACAAGCTCTGGCTCTCTCATCCAGGGGGAAAGTCAGACCCCTGTCCCAACATTCACACTCACATCTGCCTCTGTGTGGTGTCCCAGGTACCCAGCTGGGTTTGTGTACATCTTCACGGCCCTCTACTACATCACCAGCCATGGGGCCAACATCCGCCTGGCCCAGTATATATTTGCTGCCTTCTACTTGCTGACTCTGCTGCTGGTGTTTCGCATATATCAGCGCACTAAGAAGGTGAGAATAGTCGAAGGCAGGTGTGGGCAATCCTGGTCCTCGAGGGCCGCTGTCCTGAAGGTTTTAGATGTTTCCCTGCTCCAGCACACCTGATTCTAATGAAGAGTCATTATCAGGCTTCCACAGAGCTTGATAACCACCCATTTGAATCAGGTGTGCTGGAGCAGGGAAACGTATATAACCTTCAGGACAGTGGCCCTCGAGGACCAGAATTGCCGACCCCTGGTCTAAGGTTTCATTGTTATCCTAACCATATGTTTGTGTTGTTGGAACGTAGTCATTGTTCTTATTTGTCAAGACGGGGTGACTTTATTATCGCCCCGTGCTCTTGCTGTGTTCTTTGTTCCAAAGCCTCGATGTGTGTTTGTGTTCCTGGGTTCTCCAGGTTCCACCATACGTGTTCTTCTTCGTGTGCTGTGCCTCCTACCGGATCCACTCCATCTTCGTGCTGCGGCTTTTCAACGACCCGGTGGCCATGGTTCTGCTTTTCGGGGCTGTCAACCTGTTCCTGGATGGACGCTGGACTCTGGGCTGTGCCGTCTACAGGCAAGTATGGTCTCTGGAAGTAGCATAGCTGCTAAGCAGTACTGCTCAACTTAATAATGGTTTTCTCTTGTTGAAATTCCTGTACTTTAGGTATATTAACTATGCAAAGTTATTTGGTTTTCAAACGTATTATAAATGTATTTACAATGAGTGACAACCCCATCTCTCTTGTCTCTCTGACAGTTTAGCAGTGTCTGTGAAGATGAACGTGCTTCTCTTCGCCCCTGGTCTCCTCTTCCTCCTCCTGTCTGAGTTTGGCTTTGTGAAGACCATCCCAAGACTCTCTTTATGTGCTTCCATCCAGGTCAGGCTCTTAATAGAAGACAAATTCTCGCCCAGAGCTGTATGAAGCTCAGTCTTGAAAATAGTGGCCATCTTGCTGCGTAGGGAGCGGAGCAGATCGTCCCTAAAACCAGAGGTAGCAACATCTGCCGGGGGGCTAGCGCCTCTGTCCGGGCCTACATGGCCACTGTGTAGGGGGGATGCTGTATTCGGGGCAGGCCGTTGTGGTTGAGGAGGTAAATTGCTCCCGGGTTTCGGCTTAGGAGGCATTTTGGAAGGGAATAAGTCTAAAGTAATGTGTTGGGAAGGAAATTCACACCAAAAAAATAGTAAAAATGTGCCTAAGTAAATAATACAGCGAATGTCGCAGGAGCTTCCAAAGTCACGTCCTACTCCATTGATCGCAAAACCGGAAGCCCCCAGGTCAGGCTCTTAGCAAATCTGAATCAGAATTAGATTATATTTACCATGCAAGTTACACAAATACAGAATTTACTTTGGTAAGATGGAGCAAACAAAGAACATATACAGGACTTCAATAAAGTAGTAAGAAAAGAAGTAAAAAGTAGGCAATAGCTGTAATGAAAGGAGTAAATAAAAACTATAAATAGTATAAAGTATAAGTATGAATCAGCTTCACATTGACTGTTACTGGTGGAGGAACATCCACCCTCTCACTCCTCACTCCCACTCTTCTCAGCTGGTTCTGGCTGTGCCTTTCCTGATGGAAAACCCCAGCGGCTACGTGAGCCGAGCCTTCGACTTGGGCCGGCAGTTCCTGTTCAGGTGGACGGTCAACTGGCGCTTCCTGCCAGAATGGCTGTTCCTGAGCCGCCACTTCCACCTGGTCCTGCTGGGGGCGCATCTGCTCACCTTGCTGCTGTTCGCCCTGAGGCGCTGGAAGAGGTAAGGGGGGGGGGGGGGGGGGGGTGTACATGTGCTGTAGCCACAGGGGGAATGGTATGGACAGTAAGCTGCACGTGAGCAGTAAAAACAACTATGCTAGTTGGGGTATTTATTTAGCTCTATTTTTGCCAAGCGCTCATGCCAGTTCCTCTGCTTCTCCTCAGGCCTGGAGAGAACATTCTAGAGCTGCTGAAGGAGCCAGGCAAGAGAATCATCCCTGCTCAGAAGCTCACTGCTGATCATATCCTTTAGATTCACGTGTGTCTTTGACCAGGGTTGGTACAATATGGACTCCAGTCCCTTCCTGTTTAATAATTGCATCCACGTTATAAGTACCCCATCCCCAATGTAGTCAATTTATGTTAAATTTAGTCATTCAGCAGACGCTCTTATCCAGAACGACTTGCAGCAAGTACAGGGACGTTCCCCCTGAGGCAAGTAGGGTGAAGTGCCTTGCCCAAGGACACAATGTCATGTAGTCACAGCCGGGAATCGACCTCGCAACCTTCCGATCGTGAGACCAACGCCTTAACCGTTGAGCCACCTGACTCCCCACATAAACAACAGTAATCAGGTCCTTACTTGAGTACTTGGAAGTCCCTCTTTCCTCTAGACTGGAACGATGCCAGACCTTAACAGCCGATCACAGATCGTCCTGGTCCTGTTCACCTCTAATTTCATTGGCATGTGCTTCAGCCGCTCTCTGCACTACCAGTTCTACGTGTGGTACTTCCACACGCTGCCCTACCTGCTCTGGAGCGGAGGAGTCAAGAAGCTGGCTCACCTGCTCAGGTAAGACACCATCCTGCCTGACCATCCTGCCTGGACTGCCCTGGCTGCAATTGGTTTCCTCCATTTGAAACATCTCCAGGTTTTTTTTCTACTCACAATGTTAGCTCCCCTGAGAATCCATAGCTATTAATTTCCTAAATGTTTTATGTCAAAGGGTTAAACGAGAGGAAATGTATCCTATTTGCATTAGAAAATGTTTTAGAAGTGCATCCATGTAGTAGGGATTGGCTGTGTTCTAAGTGGTCTAATCTAATCTCTTTGCTTTTGCCTTTCCAGGGTTCTGATCCTGGGTCTGATTGAGCTGTCCTGGAACACCTACCCCTCCACCCACTACAGCTCAGCGGCGCTCCACGTGTGCCACGCCATCATCCTGCTCTGCCTCTGGCTAGCCCCGGCCCCTCCGGCCCAGACGCAGGCCGCGAGCGAGGGAGAGAAGAAGGCCAAGCGTCAGTGAGCCTCGGGACTCTCTCTCTCCAGACCCACCTGCTGTGGGCTTTGACCAACCACCTCCTCTCCCAGGCCTCCCCACGCCTGACCTCGCCTCTCTCTGAGGGGGGGGGGGCCACCTTGGCTGACTGTCTTAAAGGCTGCTAGCTAATGTGCTATGCTAGCTAGCCACCATCATTAGCCCTGCGCTAAGGAACTGGCTTGGAAGAGTTGAAGGGAAAGACTTCATCGTAGTTTTCAGGTGATTTTTGTTGGGTAGGAGGAGGCGGGAAACTCAGGATTCTCAGGATTCATGTTTTCTTGAAACAGATTAATTCACGAACGAATTCATTTGATGCCAGATACATAATGGTTATAAGTTTGTTAGTGGGCGGAATATTTTTGCTGTGGTGTCTAGATTTCTTATCAGGATTTGTTACTTATGTTAAACTACCTTTTGCTCGTGAGTTGTCTTGTTACGTAATTGTAAAAACATTTTTTTTTTACTGTTTGGTCTTTCCAGAAATTAAGAAATATGAACTCTTCCAGTATTTCATGATGAAACGCATTCAAAAGATTCAATTCATCGCTGCAATAAGCTTTGAACGTGACTTGGACACGTTCTAAGAAAGACGTATACACACAGCGCCCTGTATCAGAAATGAAGCTTTAGACAATCCTGTTACTTCTGTGACTGTGATCCTGTTGCAAGAGATTCACCTCAGTGCGAGTTTGTAGATTGACGCCTCAGATATTTGAACCTTTTCTGACTGAGCTGGTTGTGGCTGGCTGTTGTTTACCATAGTTTAATCACTCGGATTAGTTTGACTTTCATTTGCATGTTTTGTTTTGTTACATGTGATGACAAGCTTATTGGGGATTGATTCCAAATTTGGTTTATTTTGTTGACAATGATCAATAAAATTAATCTCTAAATAAATTGAAATCATCAGAACACAAATGAATTAGTGGTTATACATGCAACCCAGCACCTGGGTCATTAAACAGAGACAGAAAAATAAAACTGTTGAACTACAATTCATCTGAACACTTGTGATTAAGGTGATCAAGGCATGTTTGTGGTTGCATATGTCATTAAAAGGCCACTTGGGTCTGTGTACAAAATCGGAGGGACGGGGGGGGGTATCATTCATTTCAGATTGGGCAGTATGGAAATAACAGGAAACTGCCAAATGTGTCACCCAAACCACCAGTTTTGACGAGGAATTTGCCAAACCCTCTTTTCAAAGTGAGTTTCTGAATGTAACTAGCCGCAGTACAGAATGTGGAGTCCCTCTAAGGCACAGGTGTCAAACTCCAGTCCTCCGAGGGCCACTGTCCTGATACTCTTAGATGTTTCCCTGCTCCTCACAAAGAGCTTGACAACGACTCTTTATTTGAATCAGGTGTGCTGGAACAGGGAAACATCCATAACCTTCAGGCTCTTGAGGACCAGGGTTCCCTTCCCCTGGGGACCGTGGCCCTCGAGGACCAGGGTTCCCTACCCCTGGGGACAGTGGCCCTCGAGGACCAGGGTTCCCTACCCCTGGGGACAGTGGCTCTCGAGGACCAGGGTTCCCTACCCCTGGGGACAGTGGCCCTGGAGGACTGGAGTTTGACACCCCTGAGGCACAGACTGGAGTCACAGTGAGGATCTTGACCGTCATGCTGGTTCACATGTTGTTGGGGTTGTAACACAGCATGTTCAGCTTGATGTTTTCATCCCAGTGGCGCAGCAGCAGGAACAGCTGCCTGGCTGCTCCTTTCAGCCCAGCCAGGTCCAGCCCCTCGGGCAGATCCTGACAGCGCAGCCAGAAGTCAGCCTTGGCTGCCACCAGCTCCCACTCCATGAAGTAGCCAGCGCAGCGGTGCTCCAGCCAGGCCAGAGCCACGACCGTGGCCCAGCTCGAGCCCTCCAGGTCCCCCTGCGCCAGCTGATCGCTCCCCTGGAGGTCCGGAGCCACTGGATCCAGCGAAGCGCCTTCGCAGACGTCCGTCTCGGAGCCGCGCCCGCTGTCTACTTGGGGGAGGGGTTGGGCGTTCCCAGGCGGCAGCTCGGAGAAGCCTTCCTCTGAGCTGAGCTGGTCCGGGGGGGAGGTCCTGGGGTCGACGCGGTGGGAGAAGTGGCGACGGTGCCTGGGTTCAGGGGTCAGGGGAGGGTCTTCCGGGCCGTTCCTGGAAGATGGAGCGGGGAGCCTGGTGAAGGAGGCGGAGGGCATGGGTGACACGGGCTGTGCGGAGGAGGAGGAGGCGGGGGGAGGGTTGGGCCTGGTGGAGGAGCTGGGGGAGGTGCAGTGGAAGGGGGCGTTGAGGCTGTTCCGGTGCAGGCTGTAGGGGGAGGCCCTCCTAAGGCGGCCCAGGGGGATCTGGAGGCAGTCGGAGTAGACCTCGTTCAGCAGGAAGGCTCCGGAAGCAAGCTGCAGGCGCACCTGAACAAAGAGAGGTGAGACATCACGACTGCTGTGGAACCTCAGTTCCAGAACCTGCACTGTCATTGAATTAATGCTGAGGAAGCCTGCCTTCACCAGACCACCCTGCTGATGGTCTTCCTCTTTGTAAACAATGACGGTGTAAAGCAGTGGTCCCCAACCCTGGTCCTCAGGGCCCACTGTCCTGCATGTTTTAGATGTTTTTCCCTTCCAACACACCTGATTCAAATGAATTGGCATTATCAGGCTTCTGCTGAGCTTCATAATGACTGATTTGAATCAGGTGTGTTGGAGCAGGGAAACATCTAAAACATGCAGGACAGTGGAGCCCTGAGGACCAGGTTTGAGAACCACCCTCCCATCCTGTAATGTTCGGTAATGTGGTGAGCCTCACCAGAGGCAGGTAGTCAGGTATCTCTATGTCAGGATGCTTCTCTGTCTCTGCAGACAGACAGTGAGCTTTCAGAGGAGTCGGCTTCCCTGACGAGTTAGACAGCCGCAGTTTTCCCAGAGGAAACCTGGAAAGAAGAGGCATGAAGTCCGTTTGTGCGTGTTTGTGTGAGTGAGTGAGTGAGATTGTGTGATCAGGATCATGGTGTGTCACCTGGAGCTGAAGAAACTCTCTGCAGACTTGCTCTCCACCGAGCGCTGGGAGCGGCTGGACAATGTGCCCGACACGGCGGACGGGCTGGCAGGGTAAACACTGCCGCCTACACCTGAGACACGGACACACGTCACATTTACATGTAGTCTTATGCAGAGCTACTGACAGAAAGCACTGGGACGTTCCCCCCTAAGGCATGTAGGGTGAAGTGCCCTGCCCAAAAACACGACATCATGTTGACACGGCCTGGATACAAACTCGCAACCTTTTGATCGCTAGCTCGATTCTCTAACCGCTCAGCCATTTCACCCCCCTGTCGCACACACACACTTGTGTATACTTCTCTTTAAGGACCAGCTAAAGGAGCTCCCAGTACAGGTAGTTTTCATGTGTGGTAATGGTAACGGTGGTAATGGTAGCAGTTTGAGGGAGTAACGTTGGATGAGGGTGTTACAGTTCAGATGAGGGTGTAACAGATTGAAATTAGGGTGTAGGTAGGATGAGTGTGTAACAGGTAGGATGAGGTTGTAACAGGTTGGATGAGGGTGCAGGTTGGCGCAGAGGGTGGCTTACTGCCGTCCCAGGAAGTCAGGCTGCAGGGGGAAGCAGGAGTGTCGTCCCTGTCTGAAAAAAACACACACACACACACACACTCATCAATGAGCTGTCTACTCCACAGGAGCGGTGACTGGGCTGGACCACAGCAGTTGTTTTATTCATATTTTGTATTATACTGCTTCTTAACTGTACTTTTTTAACCTGCTACTCTGAGTGCTGTACTGTACCCTTCTGATGTTGCAAATTTCCCCTCTGTGGGACAAATGAAGGATTTCTTATCTTATCAGTAGTGTTGCAGAGCGGTGATACCTGTGGAGTTGCAGGCGTCCTCCAGCTCCTCGCTGTCTCTGCTGGAGGGTCTGCGGCCCAGCCCCACAGAGTAGGCCGGCTCCCGGCGGCTGCCTGACCGGGAACGGCGCCTGTTCCCCAGACGCACCCCTGAACGCACACACAAACGCAACGCCGACGCGCGCGGAAACAGTTCAGCGTCGCTTTCAGCGGCGTGGATCACCGAGGTGCTCTAAGCTGCAGGCTGGTCCGCAGGCCTTACCGTTCCCAGAGGTCTTCAGGTCCCCTGCGTCCACCAGGCCCTTCCCGGGGCTGCTGTCCGTGGCAGTGAAGGTTGTGTACATGCAGATGATGTTACAGCTCTTACTGGTCTGGATGGCCTTCATACGGTAACGCTTCATGGGACCTGATGATCCAAAAGACAAGCAAAAACACCTCCAGGTTAGAGTATAGATCCAGGACTGAATGAATAATATCTTTCCTTCCCTCCCTCTCACTCACCATGTTCAATATCGCTCTCCTTCTCCGCCAGTTTCTCAAAGTCTCTGATGACGGAGCGAGCCGTCAATTGGTGGATGATGTCCTGCCATGGCTCTCCTCCTCCTCCTCCTCCTGCCCCTCCAGGACTGTCGGGGGCCCAGAGGGGGGAGAGGTCCAGGGTGACCTCCCAGGACACGGGCCTCCCAGCCAGCATGCCGTGGATGAGGGAGCGGCACTGGGTCGGAGGGGTGGGGGGGTCCTCAGGTGGGGCAGCGGTGAACAGGTACTCTGGGTCTGTGAAGCTGTCCCAGTCCAGAGGAGAGGCAGGGAACAGCAGACCATCTGAGAGAGAGAGGGAGAGACAGGGAGAGAGAGAGGGAGAGAGGGAGAGAGAGAGGGAGAGAGAGAGGGAGAGAGAGAGGGAGAGAGAGAGAGAGGGAGGGAGAGACAAGGAGAGAGAAGGAAAGCAAGAGAGACAGGGAGAGAGAGAGAGCGAGAAAAAGATGAGAGATAAAAACAGAGCGAAGGAAAGCGAGAGAGAGAGAGAGACAGAGAGACAGAGAGAGAGGTTGACGTTGGGTCAATGTAAACACTGATGCAAGCAACGGCCATACATATTAATGGATGCCTGGATGGATGGATCCGTGGATGGTTATTTAGACGGATGGCGCCAGCACGTTCTAAACTCACTGGAGTCGGTGAGGCTGCGGCGGGACAGCGCCTCCTGCGGGGTGGGCTGTGTCTCCCCATCACTCTCCTCCAGCCTCCCTCCCACTGCCTGGTCGAAGGACACCCTCTCCAGCGCCCTCCGCAGGCGGTGCATGTCCAGCTCTCCCTGGGGGGAGGAGAAACTCCGTGCTGACATGGTGGAGCGGGCCAATGCCTTCTGTCTCCTCCGAGACTCCTCCCCTCCACACAGACGGCCAATCTGGATTGGACAACGGGCATTTCAGATGAAAAATAGCTTCAAGTCCTTCAATTGAACAGAATTAAATGAATTCACCGTTCAACCCCCAAACATAGAAGATCTTCCTACCTTTTTAACCCCAGAGTCGCCAATGTCCATAGAGGTAGTCTGTTGCCACGGCGACTCGCTCCAGCGAGACAGGGTGGTCCTGTGCTCGGGCGGGGGCATCTTCTCCAGCCCCTGGGGCAGGGAGCCCGTGTCCAGCCCGGGAAGGGGGTCCGGGGCGTAGGGTTCGGAGGAGGTGTGTGTGAGCGTGTGGCTGTGTGTGTGCAGACCTCTCTCACTGCTCAGGGAGCAGCGTGTCAGGACGTACTGCTCCTGGATGTAGGACGTCTGCTGGATTCTTTTCCGGATGTCACTGCACCAGTCCAGCTCTCCTCCTGGACACCAGAGGGAGACAGAGAGACAGAAGACATGTTGGTTCAAGGCGGGAGAAGGACTGGCGTCGTGGGTGTTTATTATTGACGGACGTGCAATCGTTATTGAATACAAATATTTCAGAGAACGGGTCGTTTCGTGAAATTATCTGAGGTATTTCTTGCTTGGTTATGTCTGGGGTGTCGAACCCTGGTCCTCGAGGGCCACTGTCCCAAAGGTTTTGGATGTTTCACTGCTCCAGCACACCTGATTCTAATGAATGGATCGTTATCAAGCTCTGTGGAAGCCTCATAACGACCCATTCGTTAGAATCAGGTGTGCTGAAGCAGGGAAACATCTAGAACATTCAGAACTATGACTCTTGAGGACCAGGGTTGCCTAGGATGTCATAGATAGGGGAGGTCTGCCCTCGCTGTAATGCTTAGATGTGTTCTGATCCTAAGATCCGTGGTCGCAGTACGGTCCCTGTCATGGTCCCAGCATGGTCGTAGTGCGGTCCGGTCTCACCCAGGCTGGCACCAGGTTCAGGGTCCCTGGCACAGGAGAACTCTGAAGAGATCTCTCTGGAGATCTCCCTCAGGGCCTCCTCCAGCTCCGCCCCCTCTGGCGATGTCATCATGGGGAGGAGCTCCGAGCCGGGGGGAGGGGAAAGCTCGTCGTTTGATAGGCCGAACACGGAGCCCATAGAGCCCCTGGACACACCCTTATAGCTCCGCCCACGCACCTGTGACAAGGGTGACATCCCCGACCGGGGTGGGGGGGTACAAGTTTTCGGATGAAAGGAGCAGTCAGGTAGATTTCAGTGAGTGTCAAATATTTAGAGTTAGTTTAAAACAGAGAGTCTCGAACTTTTACCTCCGTCGTCTTGCCTTTGAAGGGAGAAACATCGTACAAGGTGCAGTAGCCAATCAGGTGATTCCCCGGGTAGAGCGGAGGGATCTCGCTGGGTGAGAGCAGGGCTTCCATGTTGTCAGGCAGGTACCAGTCTATTCGTACGTCAGTAAGGACCGGCTCGAAGGCCTTCTTCAGACACTTAATCAACTGGGAGGGGAGGAAAGAGTTGGTAGTCTACTTACAGACACCCTTTCCATTTTGACATTTGTTTTAAATGCACAGCTTTCTAGGACGTGGCCAGCACGTCAGGACTGCATTTCTCTCTGTCTCCCACTAGGGGGCAGTGATGCCCTCTCACCTTAGGCTGCAGTCTATGCTCCTCACCCAGGAAGTCTGTGGTTCCTCCCGTCACCTTGGCAACGCCCTGTAGGAGCCTCCGGCAGGCACGGGGCCCCAGACCAAGACCGAAACACCTGGGAGACGATAAGCAGCCTGGTCACGCTGGTCAGGTAGAACACACAGCTCCACACCACGCAGGAGAAGGAATCCCCACACTGCTGTGTCATTTCCACTCTCTCTCTCTCTGTCTCTCCTTCGTGCTCACTGCTGCAGTCTGGACTGTAGGACTTCCTCTAACAGAGCGTCTGATCAGAGCACAGACTAAAGAGTGAAAAGTAATTGGAAAGGCCAAACGTCAGACAGAGAGAGAGGGGGGGGGACAGCAAAAGAGGGAGGGAGGGAGGGAGGGAGAGAGGGAGGGTGGGATGGAGAGGGGGAGAGAGGGAGATAGAGACAGAGACAGAGAGACAGAGAGAGAGGGAGAGAGAGAGCGACAGAGAGAGAGAGAGAGAGAGGGAGAGGGAGAGAGAGCAAGAGAGAGAGAGAGAGAGAGAGAAGGAGAGAGAGAGCGAGGGAGAGAGCGAGGGAGAGAGACAGAGACAGAGAGAGACAGAGAGCGTGGCCCAGAATGCAGCAGCTCTGTCTGTCTGGCTTGGCAGACAGACCATTTATACTGCATGAATATCAACAATACAAAGTCTGAAGCCTTTATCCTGCCTCCCTGCTGCATATCTCTGGAGCACAGAAACTTCACAATCGATACCCTGTACTTAGATGGTCATGCTCTTAGAATACATGTGTGGGTACTGCTAAATCCTACGTTAGGCAGTATTTAGATGTATTTGTCCCATGCAGTATTTGGATGTATGTGATGAAGAGGGACTTTTTATGTCTGAGAGAGGCTGGTCAGTCTAACAGGAGAAGAATACTGATGAGAGATTGATGGAGTGGTGATTGAACTATACCCAGGGGAGTGGTAGTGAAGGAGAAGGAGAGATGGAGGAGTGGGTGGGTGGGGGGGGTCGGGCATAGAGGAAACTGCTGCAGGAGAGAGCACTTAGTGAGATTACTGGGTGTGGCCTCATCATATATAACACAGGCGTCTTTCTCTCTCCCTATCTTCCCTCTCCTTCGGTCTAATATCCTTGCCTTGACTTCTCTAGCACATGTTCACTGTGTTTCCCAAAGTCCAATTGAATGCATGCAACTAGAAAGTACTTCAAACAGAGTTGTGCCAACTTTATTCTGGTATAAAAATGAGCTCTCTTCTTAATCTGTAGATCTCCGTCCGTCTTTGTGACTCTCACCTCCTCCACCACCTCCCCTGACCCCTCTGACCCCTCCCTCTGACCCCCCTCACCTTTGACCCCCCTCACCTCTGACCCCTCCCCCTGACCCCAGCCCCTCCCTCCTCACCTGGCAGCACAGGCGTTCTTACGGACCAGCTCCAACACCTTGCCCACGCTGCTGACGCTGCCGTCTGTGATGATGAAGATCTGGCGGGGGCAGGAGCGCTGGGCAGGCTGCTGGTATACCCAGGACAGCGCCCCCAGCAGGTTGGTTCCCCCCATATCAGCTCTCATCCTTTGGATGTACTCGCATGCCTGTACCAAGGTCACCTGGAGCACAAAATAACCAAGCCATCTGTACATCAAACTAATAATAATAAGTACAGTTAATGCATAGTTATTGCACCATAGACAAATCCTTATAAACAAATATGTTTGGGATCATTATTCAAGCAGGAGAACCGACCAGCCAATCAAAGAAGTTGGTGGTAGGTGATTATATGACACTGACTATGTAAATATTGTCTCCGACTATGCTATTAAATTGAAAGAGGTTGAATACAATGGATATGAAATACCCTGCAAGCTCATGTTTCCAAGGGGCTTAGGGTAGAAATTAATCTATCACATTTCTAAACTGTTCGCAGTTAGCACCTGTTTAAATTAAATCACATACAAGAGAGAAACAGAGAGAGTGGGACCGAGAGAGTGAGGGAGAGAGAGAGAGAACGAGAGGGAGGGAGGGAGGGAGGGAGGGAGGGAGGGAGGGAGGGAGGGAGGGAGGGAGGGAGGGAGGGAGGGAGGGAGGGAGGGAGGGAGCAAGAGCAGGTTGTCAGGTCACATTCTAAACTGTTCGCAGTTAGCACCTGTTTAAATTAAATCACATACAAGAGAGAAACAGAGAGAGTGGGACCGAGAGAGTGAGGGAGAGAGAGAGAGAACGAGAGGGAGGGAGGGAGGGAGGGAGGGAGGGAGGGAGGGAGGGAGGGAGGGAGCAAGAGCAGGTTGTCAGGTCAACCTCCCCGCAATGTAAAATGCATAAAAGGTCACCAGATGGTCCAGAGTTACACAAGACTGTTTTGTCCTCCAGACCCCTGGTTAGGGGAACACTTGATCTCTGCTGCTACGGCAACAGAGTCAGCCGACCGGGGATGCTTGTTGTGGAGCACAGAACAGGACAGAGGGTCCTTGTGAACGAGTCAAAGCAACCCGCTCACCCACCTCCACCCAGGTGGCTGTGTCCTGAACAGGTAAGATGATCAGCATTGCACACTCACATTTGATTGGTTCCACATGCTGCGGAACCAATCGAATGCAAGCAAGTTTGCAGTGGTGAAGATGATGGGTATACTCATGCTTTTACCATCACAATACGTATGGAAGGGTGAGAAGAGATCAGAGCAGTGTTAGGCACACGAGGTACAGTTAGTGTTAAGGGCTGAGCAGAGAGGCTACTGACGTCGGTGCAGAGCTTGCTGGAGCTGAACAAAGCCTTGACTGACGTGCCAAAGCCCACGATGTTCAGCATGGTGCCTGGAGGAAGGCTCTTCAGCGCCACCACCATGGCTTCCTGTTTGGGCAGGAAGTGGACAGAGAATAACCATCAACACGCCAAACTCCAAGAGGATGTTGAAAAAGTACACTTGGATGGGAAGTCAGTGTGTGTAGTCGTCTCCCCCCCCCCCCCCCCCCCCCCCCCCCCCCCCATGTCACTTCCTGTGGCCGGCTGTCACAGTTCCTGACCTTGATGCGCTGGATGTTGACCCCGCTCATGCTGCCACTGCGGTCGATGAGGAAAAGCAGCTCCCTGGTGGCTCTGTGCAGCTCCGGAGGCTCGGACAGCAGGTCGGGACAGAAGTTCAGCATCAGAACCGGGCTGTTCAGGATGTCCTTGTGGTACCTCTTTCTCACAAACTCCAACTAGGAGGAGAAGACGTGAATTTGTGGGACGTTGCAATGAAATTGTTGCGGTGCTTGGCTTGAGTGGGATGACATAGCTGGAACAGGTATTGAGTTTTTGACAGTAAACGTTGACAGACGGGGTTACTGAGGAGGGAGGGAGGGAGAAAACCTTACCCTCTTTTCGGGATCGGACTCTTTGCGAGCGCAGCGGATAAAGTCACGCCGGGCACAGATCTGCTGCTCGTATTGGCTAAAGGACAGCCTGCCCCTTTCCAGGATGACCAATGGGCTGTGAGGTTCTTTGAAGAAAAGAGAGACAAAAGCCAACGTCAACTTCGGAGGACAGAGAAGATCAGAAGTGGGAACACACAGGCAAACAAATACTGAAACACACACACACACACACACATCCTAACTCAAACAGAGGCTCACCACTGAGATGCAGTATGATTTCTATGTGTCTGTCGTACAGGTGGTCTTCTGCGAGTGTGATGTAGGTGGCCGAGGCGCTCTGGGCACTGGGGTCTGCGTCTGCCCTCAAGGCGTGGGTAGGGCTCTCCAACCCTGAGGAACACGGGATTTGTGATGTGTGTGTGGTCATGTGGTTCTGCCCTCCAGGGTTCTCTCTACATTTTAGTACAGAGTTGAAGCAAGAGCTTTCCTCCTCCTTCTCCCCGGTTTCATCCCAGGTTGCTGTGCAGTACCTCTGGCTGAGTTCCTAAATTGATTTCCTGCGTACTTATATGAATCACTACTAAACACACCTTCTCTGAACACTGTTGTAACGTCATTACCGCCTGACTGTTACTATCTATGTTTACATTCTAGTGCCCTATATAAAAAAATGTGCTCTCGCCTTCGTCTGGGAGAAAGACATGATTGAGACCTGAGCCTTGTACTGTTTTAATTTATTAAAATTGAATGGCAATTAATGGAAATTAATTTTGTTGCCAGAGGTCTGATCATTTCTCTCCCAATCTGCAGGTTGAAAAACTGTCACTCAGTTTATGAAGAGACGGACAAAAACACTTTCTCCATCAACATACCAGCCAATAAACAAGCTCCTCTAACCAGGAGCTGGAAGTTGAGTTCGTATGGGGCCAGGTTGACCGCTGGGCTGGTGAAGATGGCGTGGGCACACTGCTGCTCGGTGCCCAAAGCCCGCTCCTGCTTGCCTGACGTGGCTCCAAAACAACTGGTGGGCCTGGTTAGGAACCATGGAAGTATCCCGAAAGTTTAATATAGCACGGCTAGTTCAACAGTAGGATGATATTCATCAAACAGCATTTTCGGTGACGGTATGTTGTAAACACGATAAAATAAGGTGTAAATCGTGTGTAAAATCGTGGTCCTAATTTGGCATTGTTTACAGAACGTTAGGAACGCACCCCGTTTCTTCAGATGACTTTCCCCCATTTTCACTTTTGCTTGGAGGGTTCCGCCCAGTGACGATAGGAGTGAACACTGTGGGATAAACCAGGCGGATCGCTCCATTCTCCAAAGTGAGGAGTTCAAGCGTGGTGCTTATGACCACAGACACTATGTCCATTGGGCCGATGACCCCTGTGCCAACGATGAAGGTGGTTCTCTCCAGGTCCTCGTCCAGGATGAGGTGCCCTGAAAGAGAAACGTCTAGCTCAAGGACCGGCGAAAGAAGACGCAGATGCAAGTTAACCTTCTAAATATTGAAGATTCTCACTATATTGGCTGGTTGCTTTGCCAAGATCATAACACACAAACATACAAAACAGCTTTCCAGTCAGAAAAGCACAGCCATACCCTGCTTAGGCCTGTCTATGCTTCCTCCTACCAGATGTAAAGATTGTACTAAACAAATTAAATAAGCAAGGTCATCACTGAAGCTTTATTAGATTGGTGTTCTGCTCTGATTTAAAACATTAAGAGGTTATACCATTAAAACAGATAGGTCTCTGTTTAAGTCAATATCAAAACCTGCATTAGAATATTAAGGATCCCTGACACGGTTCCGGCGGATTCCACTCTCTCCCTCTCTCCTCTTTACCGTTGGTGCACTGCATGTCCAAGTTGGAACTTCCACAGCAGCCCCACTCACGGCCGTTCCCACACTGCCCGTCGAGGCCTGCTCCGGGGCAGCAGTCCAGACAGCAGTCCTCCATCTTCCCCCGGCTCTGGATCTGCACGCCCACCATGCGGCCCGCGATCACTGCCTCGAAACCCACCACCACCTCCTTCTCCCCCAGAGGGTACACAAACACACCTGAGGAAGGGGAAGAGAGGGGAGGGGGTGGGGTGGGGTGGAGGGGGCGCACACAACACACCTTGTACCGAGCTCATTTACAAACAATGATCATACAGGTAGGATGAAACACATTCATGAAATGCATTGAAAGGACAATACATTCAAATATTAAACATATACATTGAAAAGGGCCTATTATTAACATATTCATTTCACACGTGAAAAAAAAAACTGCCGTCTGTATTCATCCCGAGCACCCCTCACTGTGCCCTGTGCCCTCCCCCATCCCCCATCCCAAACAGGGCGGAGCCTCCGCTCACCCTCGATGGACTCGGGGTCCATGTTGGCATAGGTGAGGTGGGCGGTGGTGCCCAGGGAGCAGCCGTTGGCGCAGGACTTGATGCAGGAGGACTTGAGGAGCAGCGGCGCCCAGGTGGATCGCTTCCTCAGGCCCGGCATGTTCTCTCAGGTACCTCTGGCGCTCCAGCAAGGCTCCTGCACACGGCTGGCCAGGGACAGACACCAGAGCGGGGGGAAGTGTGTGTGTGCTCCGTGAGTGTGTGGGAGCTCGATGTGTGGGGTGTGCTAAGCGTGTGGATGTGTGAATATGCATGTAAGTTGTTTTTCCACTATTGGCCAGAGGTTTTTAGTTATCACAGGGAGAGATCAGGAGATCTAACACAGGGTCTTCAGTCGGTCGGTGGAAACCGAACAGGCTTCCTAATCGAACATGAATGGCATTGTGTAGGACGGTTATAGGTTCATGTTATGTTCAAGAGGTACAAATCATCCAGAACCAGATTTATCCAGTCCTATCCTTTATCCCCCCCCCCCCCCCTCAAGCTGCATAGCAACCTATCCAGGCATGGTTTGTGAGCGTAAGAGAGTTGGCCAATCATTAACTAAGGTACGTGGGTCAACCCTTCCCCACTTCCAGTAGTACCGTGGCTGACACCATGCAAATCCCCCGACAGCTCCAACTTTAGTCTGACCTGACAGGACGAAACGTAACGTCCTGATTTGGTTAGAACGGCAATGCAGATGAGATACTGCTGACCACGGGCAGGTTAGAGGTGAACAGGTGACCGTTGAAAGCTTTTCATGAAAATGCAGTCCTCCTTTCCACCCCCCCCTTGTGAGTGACTTACTCTTCTTAAACTCTCCTTCAGTTGCAGCTGCACACAGTTAATCCTGTTATAAAAAAACAACTTAAAACATATTTGCTGGAAACTGACTCCTTAGCCCTGCTTTGAAATCAAACAAATCTTCTTAGCTTTAAAGAGCAAGAGGGCTGGTAAACACATGTAATGGAGGAGCTGTTAGCACTGCTGAGCGAGCGATGTGTGTGTGTGTGTGTGTGTGTGCACGTGTAAATGTGTGCGTGGGAGGGTTAGCATCCATGTGAGGGTGTGCAAATGAGAGTTGTGTCGGATGTGTGTGTGAGCGTGTGTTTGCTCTGGGCCAGGTAATGGTCTCTGCATCTACCTCACTCTAAGTAGATCAACAGCTCCCATCTGGCTCCTGTGCTCTCTGGGGGGGGGGGGGGGGGGGGGGGGGGCTGGGGGGCGGGGGGGACCCAACCATGAAACCTCACATGGTCAGGTGCAGTAGAGAACAGAACCTTTTTATTCTATGTGTTTTGAAATAGCAGACCATCTGGACTGGTCAGGGATGGGATTTGGGGAAGTACGTTTTCTTCCCGTATCCATAAGTGAACGCACAGTTCATAGTGGTTTTTCCACCAAGTGTTGGCTGCTGAGACAGTAGCCAGGATTCTGTCTGTCTCTCTCTAACACTGTCTCATTCTCTGTCTCCTTATTTTGCCATATGCTTATTAGAATCATAAATAACTTCAAAATATAGAGAAACCAGAAGCTAAGACTTGATCTCCATGTAGAATTAATTTCAACCAAAGACTGTTGGAATACAGGGAGTAGGACTACCCTACTGCACTGCAGCCTTTTAGAGTTCATAGAAGAAGAAGACATTTGATTAAATGCTAAATCAGTACTTACTGTGTTTCTTCTCTGATGTGGTCTCAATGGGCTTTGCTGGTTCTTAACTACTGGATGAGCCTCCCAGTTTCCAGCATCCCTCCCGTCCTGGTCTGCTGTTAGACTCCCCAGAGGGTTTCACCGGCAACTGACTCTGTCACAGCTTATTTAGTCATGCGCGCGCATCAAGGATGGGGACGGTAGACGTACGTGCGCGAGTAGCCACACACACACAGATAGAGAGGGAGGGAGGGAGAAAGAGAGAGAGGGAGGGAGGGAGAGAGAGGGAGAGGGAGGGAGAGAGAAAGAGAGAGAGAGGCAGAGAGAAAGATAGAGAGAGAAAGAGAGAGAGAGATACAGAGAGAGAGAGACAGAGGGAGACAGACAGAGACAGAGATACAGAGAGAGACAGAGGGAGACAGAGATACAGAGAGAAAGATAGAGAGAGAAAGAGAGAGATAAAGACAGAGAGAGACAGAGATACAGAGAGAGAGACAGAGAGAGGGAGAGAGAGAGATAAGGGGGTAGAGAGAGCGTTCAACAGTAATTATGCACAAGGGTTTAAGTATAGTTTCACCAAAATCGCTAACACTGCCAAGTAACCGCTGTTTGCATCAGTTTAGTGCACAGGCAGTAGGCTCAAATGGTGGCCCCGATCATAAAGATGATGAGTAGGCCTGTGTGTCCTCCTCTTTAGTGCATCTCATTCAGTCTATATCAATGTTCAGCTGTCTGGACACTCATAGCCTGCAGGGTGATGATCTTTGATGATCTCTCCAGACATTTCCATCGTTCATATTAGCCATATCACGGGCAATAGCTCATCAGATTTTCTCTCAAAGCAAGTCCCTTGCTAATTCTAGTTCCTGATTTACATTGTAGATCAGTACACATGTAAAATAGTGTGTGTGTGTGTGTGTGTCTGTGCGTGCGTGTGTGATAATTAACGACCATGGTTGGCCATGTATCTTGTATTAATTGCAAAGTCAATTCTGCATATGTCACCCAACCGCTGATTAAAGTATCTGTGTTCAGCATCGTGATGCTCCCTTAATCACAGGAAAGGATTGTACTTCATCATTAATTCATCTGTACATCTCTCCACCTGTTGAACCCGAACTCCCATAAACGTGAACGTCGTCTGTAGCGCCATCTAGTGGCTGAACAGCTGGATAAATCACAAACACTATGAATAATGAAGGCTGTAATCTGCAATCTAAAAAAGACCAGCTAAAGAATAGACTGAAAAAGGAAGGTGTCTTCATAACAAAAAAACACTCTCTCAAATAATACAATTAAAACTTTATTTTTGTTTCTGTGGTAAAATGTATTAAATGTCATGAAACAAAGGATTCTCCAGTACAATCACGATGTACATGGAAGGCAATTCTATTGGTCCTTGTGTTTCTTTATGTTTCTCCTCCTAATGGAGGGAAGGACACAGTACTTGTTAAGCGAGCTGGTGGGAACTGGAGGCACCCGGAGAGGACTCTGGAGAAGATCAGAGCCAGGGAGGACCTCACAGGACTGGGGGTGGTTAGGAGTGAGTGAGCTATCACTAGTAACCCTTCTGTCTGTCTGTTCTGGATTTTGAACATGTTGATATCTCGAGATTTTCTTGATGTTGAGGTTTTCCTCTGTGTTCTGTGACTTTGGAGTCGAAGGCTCGCTTTGCACACAAGGTTGGGGTTGGACAGGGTGTCGCTGGCGGCCCTTAGAGGACTTTGGCCTCATACTTTGACCTCTGACGTCTGGGTTTACCTGGTCAAATACTGGACTACAGGTCTGTCTACTGGTCACTCTCTCTTTACCAGTCTGTCTGTTGGTCTTCCCAATACTGTCTCTGGTGTCTCTTCCATCGTCTTTTATAGTCTGTCTGTCGTTGTCATCATCGTGAAACAAATAAAGAGGTTTGGTTGAAGGCCGTACCTCTCCAGGATGATCTGTGGTCAGAGTTTGATTCTGTTCCCCAGATGTTTGCTGGGAGGGTTTCCTGCGCCCCATGGCAGACTTGGGTCTGACCACAGGGGTCCTGGTGGCTGGACAATCCACAGTCGAACGATGCCCTTCTTGTTGGTCATCTAGGGGACAATCTAAAAACCTGCCCGGTGGAGCAGTTGTAGAGGCTTGCTGTTGAGGAGTGTGTCTGCACCGGCCCTTGGCTGACTTGGGCCTGAAGGTGTTGTTTTCGATGCCTTCCACACCACAGGTGGCGCTGTGGAGAGGACTGTCCCTTGGAGACGGCTCCATGAGCTGCATGAGATAACGGGCGTCCGGTGCTGTTTATTACACGAATGTCAAATAAAGCACTGATTAGATAACAGTCTATGTTTCTGACCACCACTGATTCACACAATATAAATGGAAAACAATAATGGCACAGTGAATGGAAACATCCCATCTCAATTCTCAAAGCTCATGCCTGTTTGTTTGTTTTGTTTTTCAGAGTAATTTAGGCTACTTTTAACTTTTAATACAACTTGAAAAGTAGACATTCGTGATTTTCAAAGACTGCATGAACAACACATGTCTCAAAGTGATGGTGTCTCTTAAAAGTACACTTTCTTCAACATAATTTGATTAGTTGAACTAAAACAGCTTTTACCTGTGTTGGTGCCTCCTCCACCTCTATACCATCTGTACCATCTAAAGAGTTCTTGTGTACAGCTGCTCACCCTAACACCCAGTCATGATACAACTCCCTTGGATACCATGTTTGACTTTGCTGCAGGTAGGTAAATAACCCTAGACGGCTCATCAGGAGTGTATGTGAGTGTATGTGTCCATGTTTATACCAGTTAGTCCACTACATTATGTTTAACAGGGGTTAATTAAGACGCATGAGTTATATTTGTTATCAACAATGATCACTTAATCATTTCTGAAGTTTGCTAGCATTGTATTTCTACGCTGCTATAAGTCATATTCATATCACCTCGGAGCTGTAAACTGAATATTTCAGTGCCTCTCCCAAGTTAAACGGGATAACTTGACAGCCAATCAGCTGTTAGTGCGTGCGTCGGACCCCGGAAACGTCACGCGCTCACCGCAAACTTTTGTTACAAGATTCAGCTTCCATGTTCATGCATGCAGTGGAGCCTGCTTTAGGAAAGCTGAGGACAGCAGGATAGTTACACGACATGGACGAGGACCAGACGGTAGTTGTGTAAGTATGATGATTTAATATCAAGAAATAATGACATTTGTAGTTTTAAAAAATGTGCATAGGATTTGCTATATGTTAAGGAAGTCCGCGTGCACAGATTTTCAATGTATTTCCCGTCACTGACCAAGATGAACGATCACACGTAAAATAGCACTTCTAACTTGGCACAGTTTAAAATTATATCTGAGAATTTGCATTAAACAACTTCTACCGTAGGCCTAGTAATCTACAAGTTGTGGGTGCTGAGGACATGCCCATTCGTAAATGGATTCAGTTTAAACTGCATCCTAATGCTCCTACAGCCCATTAGCTCCGTTTTGAGTTTTATCAAGTTTATTAAGATATTTCCTCCTGAAAGTCCCTGGTGTGTTCTAACTAGGCTTGAAGATATTTAAAAGACTCAACCTGTCACCTTTCCTGTAAAACCAGTTTTATGTGTCAAATCCGACCTAAAAAACAATCTTATTCTACCTCTTGAGAGGTAATATAAGAGGCAGTTGAGTGAACTTTCTGGTCCAGCCACATTACTGCCTACAGAAACATCTTTCTCTCGTCCACACCCAGACAGGAGGCCCAGGCATTCAACTCTGTCACCCCACAAGCATAAGGATCTATCAGACTTAAAATGTTTTTCTAGGGTCATCTGTTTACAGCCTTGTGTGTTTTATTTTGAACAATCAAAAGTTGGGATACTTCTAATGACTTGTCAGCCGTTGTTGGTACTTGACAGCCCTTTCATGACCTTGCTGTCTTCCTCCACAGAGGGCTGTTGGTGTGGGTGTTGGCCGTCTTACTGGTACTCTTCTGCAGCCTGGATGTGTGGTACTTCCTGCGGGCCGGCATGACGGTGACCCGGGCGTGGTTCCAGCCTGTGGTCCGTGACATCCTGGGAGAGCAGAGTGTGTCGGGCCTTGTGGCCCCTCACGACATGGACATGTTACACATGAACAATGCCCGCTACCTGCGAGAATGTGATTTTGCACGCTTCTCCCTGTACACGCGGAACGGCGTGTTCAAGGCCCTCCGAGCCCTGGGGGCCTCCATGGTGGTGGGGGCCACCACCATCCGCTACCGCCGCGCGCTGTATGTCGGGGAGCGCTTTGAGCTGCGCAGCCGCATCGTTGCCTGGGACGACAAGTCCTTCTACCTGGAACAGAGATTTGTGTCCAGCAAAGATGACCGAGTCTCCGCAGTCATGTTCTGCAAACAGAATATCATACGCAGCAGTCCAGACAGCATCATGCAGTTCCTGTGTAAGAGAAAGGTATGCCGGTTTCCATGGGGGTTTGAAAGATGGGTATTAGTTTCCCAAATGTGTTCATTACCCTATGAATTCATGTCTATTAGACAAAGGGATTGGTCTCTGAGTTTTTCCGTGTGTGTGTCTGTGTGTGTGTGTGTGTGTGTGTGTGTGTCTGTGTGTGTGTTGCAGGTGGAGTGCCCTGAGTACCCAGTCGATCTGAAGCATTGGATCAGCTACATAGAAGCCAGCAGTCAGGCATTGAGAGCAGAGAGTGGACTAGAGGAGAAGAACAAATGAAGTCAGAACTGAGCATACTGTTACCATCTGTATTAAAAACCTCAGTGTTTTGCTGAGGTTGCTCAGTATAAATGCACACTCTCTCACACACACTGGACCACAACCTTAACCTCAGCAGATTGTAAAGTAGGCTGTATGTTGGTCAGAAGTATTGAGACAGTGTTCTGTTGGGATACCTTGATGCCTTATTCTACAGGGAAATAAGCACTATATTGTTCATCGTGTTAAACCGTTTGAATTATTGTATAATGCATATAATGTAATTATTGCATATTAATGGTGAGTTTTGCAATGGATTTATTTGTTTTAAATAAAATATTTGAGGCAGACAGTCTCCTAAGTATGTTGCTTATATGTGTTTTTCGCGTATTTTTTGGGATGCTTTTGTTTAAGTATGTTTTGATGGTTTCAAAACATAAAAGATTGTTTGTTTTATTTATTCATTTAAAGTTTTATATTTGATTTAAAAGTAAAATCAATGTAAACGTCAGGAGAGCACGTGACACATGTGACCAATCAGGTTTAACTTCAGGGAAGAAGCGGAAGTGAGTTCAGAAATTGATTTTACCGGCATCTTCAGCCCACCAGCTTCGGAAAGGCGCAGTAAGTGTCAAACCACAGAAAATAATAACATTCTGTCAGTCATTATACTTTGATCTATAAACTGATTGCTTAATATTGACGAGAAATGGTGGGTGGCCTACATTTTTTTCGCTAGCATGTCCGCAGCATCTAGCAATCTCACCAATGAATGCTGAAAACGGTGTTGGAGATGAGGTCAGGTGCATTTTGCAAGCTGCACAGTTACTGTTAAAATGGCCACGCTTGCCTGCACGAAACAAGTGTATAAGGGAAATTACATTAAAAACGATTCTATTATAGTTGGTTTGCAAGAACTTCAAATCTTGAATACAAGTTCGTCATGTCATTGATGAGGTCAACTGCACTACAGGAAATAGGCCTGGCTGCATAATGTGGTGTAAAATCTCTTTTAACAAGAGCCGTTTTTATACATTATAAAAATAAGTATCTGAATGATTAAAATCTAGATTTTTTTTAACTGCCATTATAAGGCTGTAAAGATGCCCTTCAGTTGATACTACACTGGAGAGGTACAGTATTAACAATTTATTACACCTGTCTAGGTCTCTTACTCGAAGATAAACCTGATCGTTTTCCCTCTCCAGTTTCACAGAAATGTTGCTGTGGGTGCTTGGCGTGCTCCTCCTGCTCTTCTGCAGCCTGGACGTGTGGTACTTCCTTCGAGGGGCAGCAGTAGCCATCCAGGCCTTCTTCGAACCCCCGATAAGGGATGTTCTAAAAGAGCACATTGTCAGTGGGCGCGTGCTACCCCATGATTTGGACTACATGGGTCATATGAACAACTCCCGCTACCTAAGGGAGTGTGACTTTGCCAGATTCCACCACTACTCGCGCAACGGGATATTCAACGCCACCCGTGTGCTCGGGGTCACCATGGTGGTCGGAGCCTCCACGATCCGCTATCGAAGGTCCCTCGCGTTCGGGGAGGCTTTCGAGATACGGACCCGCATACTAGCTTGGGACGAGAAGTCCTTTTACGTGGAGCAGCGCTTCGTCTCCAAGAGAGACGGCTTCATCTCTGCCATCATGCTGTGCAGACAGAACGTGGTGCACAGCAGCCCGGAGAAGATCATGGAGTACCTGTGCAAGAGAAAGGTTAGGGACCAGAGGAGCACTGGGGAAGGAATGCCTAGCATGGGCACGAACATCAATCTGTCTTAACTGTGTGTGTGTGTTGCAGGTGGAGTGCCCCGAGTACCCAGAAGATCTGAAGCACTGGATCAGCTACATTGAAGCCAGCAGTCAGGCCTTGAGAGCAGAGAGCGGACTAGAGGAGAAGAACAAATGAAGTCAGTACTGAGACGAGCTACAGTATTACACATACTCATCTCACTGCACGTCAACACTGAAACATCCACATTCTATAAAAACATCAACCTTTGTCTTATGTGACTGTATGTTATGTGAATGAATAAGCAGAAATACTCAGGACTGCTGCAGCTGTATATGGTATTGAACATTTTAGTTTTATGAAACGCATTATTTGCACTGGAAGCAAGGCAGAGCTTAAGCCTAATTTGTGCTGTTATATCTGTCAGACAGTTAAACTGGTATGACTGAATTGCCTCCTAAGTATAAAAAGGGATCATATTGATAAGTCAGCATATTTAATATGTCCTCTGAATCTACAGTGGACCATCTGAAGGCAGTAGGCTTAGGGACACTCTTTATAGAGTTGAACCTTTACTTGAAGTAAGCATGTGGAATATAATAATTATATTGGCATAAGTGCATGCTAGTTAAACTTATTTTGAGTTGCATGCTTCAATTTAAATTCTGCCCCTAAATAATTTAAATCTAAACTTTAAAACTCAGAAGTTGGAAAGGCCATTCTGTCACCTTTACACATGAAAAAGAACCATTGAAGTCAGCATTCTAATAATCTGAAGGGTCTGACTGTATGAACTTAAATTATTTAGTCAGTTTCATACATATTGCACCAAAACGTTCCTGTTCCATGAAGTGGATAGTTTTGTTCAGTGTGAAAGTATCTGTCTACTGACTTTAATTTCAAAGGGGACATCTTCCATATACTTGATCTATTGAGAGTGAACATAATATATTGAATATAGTAAGACATGTACATTCAAAATATTTATTCTATTTATTTTCAAATTGTATATTGTGATACAGTTGTAAAGAGCGTTCACAATGACTGAATATAAATGTGTGTCCATTCTGCAAATGCATTTGAATAAACCAATGCATTTAATAAAGATGTTTATGGTTTGAAATCTGAATTCTGCGTCACTGTATTGTAAACGTGTTGTGTTGTGCGTGATCCTCCTCCTTGGGAAACAGAATAAACCATGAACATGGAGACACAGCTTCTCACTTCAATTATTATCCCCCCCCCAACTGAATGAAGTTGATGTCCTGTGTCGCCACCTAGTGCATGCTTGTGGGAACTGCTTTTGAGAACGCCAAGTACCCTAAACCAGCACTCGGGATCAAAACCGCCACGTCCGACATTGCTGGCTATTTGCTGGCGTGAGTTTAACCAATCTACACCAGCTACATATTTTACTGTACTTTACTACACTTTAAAGTACAGTCCTAGTCAGATATACTACTGTAAACAAAACTACTGTGGAGTGGTTTTAAAAGGCCTCGATTGTCCTCGATAGCTTTTCCGGTGTTGCGAATCTGCCTTCAGAATAAGAGCACTGTCTGAGACGTGCCATAAATGTGAATTTGGTGGTGCAATGCGATTGCCCTCATCTTGAATACATGATGTCGCCCTCATGATTTCTTGGTATCACGAATTGATGGTCAGTTAGATGGTCATAACAGTTCATGTTAAATGTTTCCAAAACATCGTCAGCAGTAAAATGCAACACACCCTGTATACCACATTCACAACTCTATTCACACACATTCTGATAGCATCGTTGTGAATACACGTGTACAATGAATAAAGCCATGCTATTTAACTATATTATTTCTTTCTTTCTAACTTCTTGCTAAATAATACCTACATGGTTTTGAAATAATAAAAACACAGTACGTTTCCCAACCTTTATTTTGACGTTTGTTTTTCTTCAATTTTTCATCAACCGGAAATGATGCTTCACTGAAGCAGTCTTCGCTTCGAACAGTTTCTCTTTGGTCCTTTAATCCTTCCCATTAATCGCACGAGAAAAATGGCTCAAGCAGGGCTGTTACTTGACAAGGACCAATTCAACTGTCCAATATGTCTGGATGTATTGAAGGACCCTGTTACGATCCCTTGTGGGCACAGTTACTGTTCTTCTTGTATCAAGGGCTACTGGGACCAGGATGATTACATGGGAGTCTATGGCTGCCCACAGTGCAGGCAGACCTTCAACCCCAGGCCCTTACTCGGCCGAAACACCATGTTAGCCGACGTGGTGGAGAAGTTTATCATGACAGGACTCCAAACTGATCCCCCAACACGAAACTATGCGGGACCAGAAGATGTGGAATGTGACGTTTGTACTGGGAGCGGACGGAAGAACAAAGCTGTCAAATCCTGTCTGGTCTGTCTGGCCTCGTACTGCCAGACCCACCTGCAGCCTCACTACGACTCTCCAGCCTTCAAGAAGCACAAGATCGTCGTCGCCAACAAGAAACTCCAGGACACGATATGCCCTCGGCACGACAAGCTGCTGGAGGTTTACTGTCGCACCGATCAGAAGTGTATCTGTTACCTTTGTTTAACTGATGAGCACAAAGGTCACGACACGGTTTTGGCTGAATCGGAAATGAGCGAGAAACAGGCAAGTGGTCTTTCTCGGGATACAGTACTACACCATTATTGTCACTTCCATCATTTATCGATAATACTAAACACACTTTTGTCCTTAGAATCAGCTGGGGGAGATGCAGAGGAACTCCCAGCAACAAATACAAGTCAGAGAGAAGGAGTTGCAGGAGCTGAAACAGGCCATCTCTGCCCTTACAGTGAGTAATCAAACCATCCCATAAGCTTATCACACAGCCGATGGATCAACATTATTGAGGGACTTGTAGCTCTTGTTGCCCAGTTCTAACCCGATTTGAAATTCTTGTTCTCGCTGTGAGAACAAGTTTCGTACAGGTACACTATTGCACATTTGAAATGCATGCCATGTAACTGTAACTTGTTGAATACTCTTGTGGATTTTCCCTTTGGCTCTTGTCTAGTATCCCACAATGTATGCTTCATAATCTAGCTACCTGCAATGTTTGGGGTCTATCTCGTTATGATCAGTGACTGATGCTCTTTTGTAAAGCTCTCTTGGAAGTCACTTAGGATGAAAGTGTCTGCTAAAGGAATACATGCAAACAGACAGCCAGTCTTCAGCAGTGTCTCTGTCTCCCTCTAGCGCTCCGCTCGTACAACGGTGGAGGAAAGCGAGAAGGTCTTCACTGACCTCATCCAATCCATCGAGCTGAAGAGGTTTGAGTTGAGAGAGCTGATTCGAGATCAGGAAAAAGCAGCGATCAGTCAGGCTGAGAGACTGCTGGCTAAACTGGAGCAGGAGATCGCTGAGCTGAAGAGGAGAGACTCCGACCTGGAACGTCTTTCTCATACAGATGATCATATTATGTTCCTTCAGGTAATATGCATATTTATGTAAATACATTACTGTTGGCTTCAGGGCCGGTTCTAGACAGGCATATATAAGGGGGCAGCCCCCCACCCCCCCCCAGAGACTGGATGGATGATTTCTGATGAATTTCTTAATGTCTATGTTCATCTTTGTGCTTGTAACGCTGCTGCTTGTTCAAAGTTTTAAAGGAAGGAAGGAAGCTGTGTGTCCCTAAAGGAAGCTGTGTGTCCCTTATTCGGCTGACTTTTTCTGCTACTGCAGATCGTTTTGTCAACTTGTAATATGTTCATTTTGTGAGCGTATTAAGATGTGCTTTCTCAATTTCTAAAATTTTGATTTGAGGGGGCAAGACATTTATTTGAGGGGGCACTGCCCCCTCTTGCCCCTGCGTAGAGCCGGCCTCGTTTGGCTTCATCCCATTGGAGTCAGGTGGCTGAGTGGTTAGGAAGTGGGGCTAGTAGTCAGAAGGTTTCGGTTCAGATTCAGAATACTTTATTAATCCCCTTGGGGAAACTCTTTGGCAGGACAGTGCCCACCGAGGCAACACGACAAAGTACATTATCGGCGCACAAGCCTTCTGAAATTGGGAAAACACAAATAGATTTTCGAGGAGAAAAAAAGGATACATGCCAGAGCCTGTAACCCAAAAAAAAACACCTCAGCAGACAGATAAGCAACAACAACAACAAGCAGGTGGAGGCGTTGGATGAGTCTGTGTTCGTAGGCAAAACACAGAACAATCTGCCTCATGGCCTTGAGGTCAGGACATCTTGTTCCAGCCAGACAACTCTCACAGAAAGGGGTGGAGGGTGGGGGGTTGGGGTGGGGGAGGGGGTGTAGAGAGACGTCGTACCTCAATCTTGCAAGATAGAAACAGGTAGGGGGAGGGGTAGCCCTGCACGGTACCAGGCACAGCCGTACAGGAATTTGGAGCCGAAAACATATACTCATGTTGTTGCTCGTAGAGTTAGTTTACACCCTACAAACAAGTCTCGCTCAATGTCTCTCAAATGTCTCTCAAATGCCTCTCAATGTCTCTCAAATGTCTCTCAATGTCCCTCAATGTCTCTCACTCTTCCATTTTGTTGGTCAATACGTTCCTCTGTCCCCTGCAGAGCCATCGGTATCCCGCGATGCGCGTAAAGTCACACTTTGGCCACCAACAGCCCTGCTCATCACATCAATCAAGTGGGGCAGCTTAAAGGGGCCGTTAACGGCTGCCTCAGTTTTTATAATTTGTCGATATCCCACGGCACGCTTAATCCAATCAGCAGAAGCCCGGCCATCATAAATCCCAATATGTAGAGATCCTCAAAGTCCTCGACGGAAGGTTCCCACAGGCACACGACACGCCTCTTATCCCACGCGTCCATCATGTATCCCGCTGGAGACGATCCCATGCGGGGACATGCTGGGTCCCCCCAGCCCCAAGATCTCTTTAAATATATGGTGTCAATAGTACTTGACCAGCTAATCAATTCCATGTTTCAGCTTAAAAGGGTGATGCAGTTAGTCTCTCCAGCAGACAGGCAGATGATAGAGCAGGAAAAAGATAAGGGAGCGAAAAAGTTTGCGACCGCCTCCACGAGAGCAAGGACTAGAAGGACTAGCATAGTCCGAACCTCGGCCATGCAAACATTTACATTTAGCAAATGCTCTTATCAAGAGCGACTTACAGCAAGTATAGGAACATTCCCCCTGAGGAAAGTAGGGTGAAGTGCCTTGCCCAAGGACACAACATCATGTAGTCACAGCCAGGACTCAAACTCACAACCTTCCAATCATGAACCCAATGAACTACTGAGCCATGACTCCCATACATGACATTGTGTCTTTGGGCAACACATTTCACCCTACTTGCCTCGGGGGAATGATCCTGTATTTGTTGTAATCTCTGGATAAGAGCGTCTGCTAAATGTAATGTAAATGTAATCCTAACTATTTAGACTACTTGCATCAGTGCACTTACATCGAGGAGGCTGTTGAACTGATTTGAAAATGCTTCAGTTCACTAATATTTCTCATCAGTACAAATATTTTCACCCATGTCTTTGTGTTCTGTCTGTTATTTAAGAACTGCCAGACATTTAGGTCTTGTCCTGTGCTGGCAGACCTGCCTCCTGTGAACTTTGACCCCAACTTCACCTTTGGCTCTGTGATGACGGCTGTTTCTGAATTCAAAGAGCTTTTAGAAGAAGTCTACCAAGGAGGATTTGTCAACATCTACGAAAAAGGTGGAGAATTTAATAAAAGTTCATATCTGGACAGAGACTCTGTCAACTAAGTACTTTTTTAAGTACTTTTTTCGTTTGATTTTTTTTACAGTGAGAAACGTGTCAATTATTGAGTCTCCGAAGTGCAACGAAACAACTGGAACCGAGACTGAATCTGCACAAAGTAGGATATACGTAGGATATACATTTGAAAATTGAGATGACATAATTATAACTATTAGTTGGCATTTGTGAATAGACAACAACAACATCCCCCAGAAAAATGACTTCAGGGCACATTACCCTGTCAAAGCATTTCATTCAGTCACCCGTTGGTTGATGAGATTGTGCCAGTGCAAAGGACACAGGGAAAGATAAAAAGTTACAGATAAAATGCTCCGTGTTGTCACAGTAACAGCAGGATCTGCTGGAGACCAAAACCCCGCCTGTGTTAACCCCTTCCTCAGCCAAGGAGTTCCAGTCCCTAACTTTGGCTTTGCCTTTTCACCCTTTGGTAAGCATCTCATCAGGAAACAACACCATTTAAAGTTCTAAAAGAGCGTATCTAAATCAGAATCAGAATGGGGGTTTATTCGCTATGCAAGATTAACAAACATAGAATTCACTGTGGCAGAAATGAGCAAACATAGAACATATATGTGGCATACTAATAAAAATGAATACAATGTAAAACACACTACACATATGATACAAATGACAAATAATACAAATGATACACATAATACAAATGATACAAATAACATGGAAGTACAAATAACATAGGTACAAAGTGGAATATACACAAGGCAGATGATTCTAAATCAGTCATTCTGTATCAGCACATCCAGCCTCAATACTGAACCACTCACAACTCACCTCCTATTCACAGCACATCCACCAGTTTATGCCAAATAATAAAACACCAGCAATGTTGGCTGGGATATAATACACCAAACCTCTGTGAACCATCTTACTGCCCTCTGATGTATAACTGCCCTTCTGTGTGTTCAGGGTCCAAGCTCTCTGGGCCCAGACACAGGCCGCTGCAGCGCCGCTCTCACCCACGGAGGAAGTAGCCTTGCCGGTCAAAGCTGACTGGATGGAGAGGCAGCTAATCATGGTCCTGCTCACAACATACCCAATCAATACGCTATAAGCTATCCGTACAATGCAAATGTAGGATTGTAACAAGTGGAGCGTGCTACTTTTTTTTAAATTGCTTTCCAAAAACACACCTGTGATTTCAGTATTAATCATTTTTTTATAGGAATGAATTTTTATTTTATTTTAAATACAGTTTTTTTATTTAACAGAAATCTGGAAAATTCATTTGTATTTATCAAAGAAAACAAACTTTCAATAAATATACTGGACTAAACTTCTGCAGTTTTAGTCTTACTTCAGTTAAACCAGATCATACCTTCAAGCTAGTGTTTGTGCAGATATGAGCATGGAGATGTTTCACAGTTCCCACCCTACTTTTCACCTAGTGTTTTCTCTCGTGCTCAATGTGAAGAACACCTATTGGGTGACCACTGCCAGACTGGGCTAACAGGTTAAGCATACAATGTTGAGTTTTCTCTACAGCTACATCTGTCATGTACCATATTGTTATCAATTGTAATGCATTTCATACATCTAATGTTATATCTGGGCCTTTGTTTTGAGTTATTGACAATTTCTCTCTAGCGTAGCCTACAGCTGTTCCAGGCTTTTGATTGGCTGCCTCAAGCAGCGAGGTGAAACTCGAGAACCCTCCACCTCCCCGAACACGCCCACCTGCTCCTCTCAGTTCCTGTTCTAGATCACCTTGTTGTTGTACCTGTAAGAAATGGCAGCCACCAGCATTTCTGTAGAACAGGACCAGTTTAGCTGTTCAGTATGTCTGGATGTTCTGCAGGACCCAGTGACCATCCCCTGCGGACACAGCTATTGTTCGGTTTGCATTGAGGGCTACTGGAACAAGGACAAGCACAAAGGGATCTTCTGCTGCCCTCAGTGCAGGCAGGTGTTCAGCCCTAGACCTGCACTGAACAGGAACACAGTCCTGGCAGAGGTGCTGGACAAGTTTAAAGGGTCCGGATCATTTGGAGCGCCTCCGCAGACAAGCGCCAAGACAGAAGACGCAGTGAAATGCGATATTTGCTCGGGTAAAAAGAGCAAAGCCGTGAAATCTTGTCTCGTTTGCTTGGAATCTTATTGTGAAGCTCACCTGGTGGCGCACGAAGCGCATTTCCGTGGGAAAACACACAAACTGATCCAAACTGTGGGTTCGCTGAAAGACAAGTTGTGTCCAGTTCATGAGAAACTGCTGAGGATCTACTGTCGAACTGATCAGCAGTGTGTCTGCACCGTCTGTGCCAAGGAGAGACACAAGGACCATGACACCGTCTCAGTCGTGGCAGAGAGGAAAACGCAACAGGTACATTTACATTTAGCAGACGCGCTTATCCAGAGCGACTTGCAGTAAGTCCGATCATGATGCCTTGACCATTGAGCCATCTGACCTCCGTCTTAGGTAGCGCACTAAAATACAAGAGAACATGTTCTTCCAGTCATGATGGCGTGTGTGCACTACTACGACATAATAACCCGTGCTTTTTTTTGTCACAGGAACAGTTGGATCAGGCATCCTTAAAATCCATCCAGAAATGTAAGGAAATGGAAAAGAACCTGAAGGACATAATCAGATACATCAAGGTGAGTTTAAACGATCATTTTTTTAAGAACATAAGCCTCTAGATTTTAAGATGTTATAGATTTATGACATTGGACAAGAATGTGAAACTGACACTGGGATTAAAACACCTGTGAGCAGCATGCCACTGACAGAGGCGTGGAGGAGAGCGACAGGGTGTTCTCCAAGATGATCCGCTCCGTGGAGAGAAGGCGCTCTGAGGTGAGAGAGGCGATGCGGGCCCGGGAGCAGGCTGCGGTGGGCCAGGCAGAGACCCAGCTGGAGAGGCTGCAGAGGCAGCTGGCAGCGCTGAGGAAGATGGACTCTGAGCTGGAGCAGCTTTCACACACAGAGGACCACATCTACTTCCTCCAGGTACCGCGAAACCAGCTTCCCTTCGTTTACATACCGCTGGTGGTATTTGCATCGGCGCAACCGACTTGGTTCAGTCAGTTGTCAGGGTCAGGTGGCTGAGTGGTTAGGGCGTCGGACTCGTGATCAGAAGGATCAGAGTCCAAGGCACTTCACCCTACTTGCCGTTAAGTCGCTCTGGATAAGAGTGACTGGTACATTACTAAATGTAAATGTAGAATATAGCTGCAGGCAGCAATGGCAGGTTTCTCCTCAGCATTGCAAACCTTTACAAAATGGACATGACACGTCTTTCATGACAATTGGAGCAATGGCTCACTTAGGATGGGGTGAGGGTGGGGGCTAACTCATTCCACTGTGTCATGCTGCCTGGAGGAACCCTATTTATCTTCAGCTATGTGCATGGTTAACTTATTTTCGGTTGTTGAACAACTCGTTGCAGAGATGCAGGTCTCTGGGTCCTCCCCCTCAGAGTGTGGATCTGCCCTGCATTAACATCCATCCGTGCTTCGCCGACAAAATCCTGAAAGGGGCCCTTGCTGACTTGCACGGTCGATTAGAGGAAGTTTGTGTGAGAGAGATCAACAGGATCTCTGATAAGGGTAAATACCGAGATTCCACAGCTCCCCTCAGGCTAGAGGTGGTCAGAATCACGCTGGACTGTCTCTACGTCTGTTGACTTTTCATGTTTTGTTTACAGTAAAGAAAGAAAGCCCGCCTCGG
Organism: Neosalanx taihuensis; assembly: GCA_030340665.1. NCBI lineage: Eukaryota > Metazoa > Chordata > Actinopteri > Osmeriformes > Salangidae > Neosalanx > Neosalanx taihuensis. The sequence goes on from CM059300.1 coordinate 2,338,444, forward strand.
GAACCAAATCCACAATCCACTACAACCCTTAAGAAAGGCAAGTCTGCGGAAACCAAAGACATTTCACATGGTAAAATGAAACCAAGCGATTTACAGCTTAATCACCCACCGCTCTTGACAGCGAACAACAGTCCCACAGCCAGCGTTGAGCCAAACACCAGGTCAGAATTCCTAAAGTGTAAGTGGATTTTATAGTACAGCGCTAGTTTAACCCTCTATTGTAAAAGAGTCAGGTTGTAAAGTGTTTATTTACTTCCTCTTAGATTGCAGTGACATGGTGCTGGACATCAACACCGCCAACCCCTACCTGCGCGTGTCTGATGGGAGGAAGGGGGCCACTACCCTGTCCGAGCCTCATCCGTACCCGGACCACCCAGAGCGCTTCAGCGGCTGGGCCCAGGTGCTGTGTCAAGGACCCCTGACTGGACGCCGGTACTGGGAGGTGGAATGGGAGGGCTCCAGGGGTGTCTCCATAGGAGCCTGCTACAAAGGGATGTCCAGGACTGGGGCAGGGAGCGACAGCAAGCTGGGACATAACTCCAAGTCCTGGAGCCTGGACTGCTCAACTTTGGGTTGCTCTTTCCAACACAACAAGGAGAGTATAGCTATCAGTGTCCCGTGCTCCAACAGGATAGGAGTGTTCCTGGACCACGGGGCTGGAAGCCTGTCGTTCTACAGCGTCTCAGGGAAGATGACACTCCTTCACAGGGTGAAGACGACTTTTACTCAGCCTCTCTACCCCGGCTTCTGGGTGGGTCTGGGATCCACCCTCAAATTAGGCACTCCTCACAAACGTGTGGTTTGGTCGTGAAACCAATGACATTTAACAGTGTGTTTTGTTTATGAAGGATGAGACACGTTTGTACTTAAAGCTCAACATTTTATTGCCAACCGAACAAACCGAGAGCCACAGTAACATTTGAGATGAGACTTAGATCTTGTTAAAGGCAGCAATGTCAACACTCTGGACCTGAAACCAAACAAAAACAGGATATCAGTGTACAAACTTCACTCCAAGTAACCTACTGTGTATTTATGTGTAAAGAGTTTCCCCTCAGGGATCAATCAAGTCATTCTGATTTTGTATGTATACCCAGCGTGTTAGCATAATGTCGTTTTCATTGTTTGAACAAGCAAGTTTGTCATTTATCATAATAAAGGATTAAGTGAATTGCGGTCTACGTCTGACCTGCGAGAGATGCAGATGGAACCAGTACTTACGTAGTCTTCAAACTTGGTGATCTCCTCCTCCAGCGTGTCCGTGCCCACCTTGTCGTCCTCCACCACGCAGGAGATCTGCAGCTTCTTGATGCCGTAGCCCACAGGCACCAGCTTGGACTGACCCCAGAGCAGCCCGTCCATCTGCACCGTGCGCACGCACTCCTCCAGCTTGGCCATGTCTGTCTCGTCATCCCACTGGGAGGAACCATCGACAAAACAAAGAATAAGAACGAAGCATGGTGATCACGCAATCCCAATTTCAAACACCCTTTCCCAGAGGAGCTGAAAGAACAGACAGGTGTAATATGGACAGACAAGGGGATTCATGTGGCTGAGCGGTTAATGGAGTCGGGCTAGTAGCTCTTTTGTAAAACTCTCTCTTTTAAGTCGCTATGGATAAAAGCGTCTGCAAAATGAATACATGTAAATGTAGTAATCAGAAGGTAACCGGTTTGGCAACATGACGCTGTGTCCTTTGGCAATGCACTTCACCCTACTTGCCTCAGGGGGAAAGTCCCTGTATTTGCTGCTCTGCATAAGAGCATATGCTAAATGACTGAATGTGTGGTAAAATGTTTGATTGTTCACTGAAAAAAAGATTGGAGCTAACCGGTTTGACGTCCAGCAGGATGGAGGACTTGGCGATGAGGGCGGGCTTCTTGGACTTCTTGGCTGCGTACGCCGCCAGCCTCTCCTCCTTGATGCGCTCTGCCTCGGCGTCCTCCTCCTCGTCGCTGCCGAACAGGTCAATGTCATCGTCGTCTTCGTCCTCGTCTTTGTTCTGCACCTTCACCGGCTGGGGCTGGAGGAGGGACACGCCGTTAAGGCTAATGGCCACTGACCGACTCCCAACATATTAGATAAACCTTTTTGTCCTCCAGTGGTGGAAATTGCAGTTCACATATTGCTTGGTGGTGAAGGTGTTCCATTTTCCTCTGAATCCCTTGGTTATATGTGTGTGTGTGTGTGTCCTAACCTTGGCACAAGAGACTGCTGCGGCTGCTGATATGGGAGTCTTCTCCAAGGACGACACTCTGGACTCCAGTTTAGATAAAGCTGCCCTCAGATCACCCACCACTGAAACACACACACGGATTACAAACCAGAAGAGCCTGGTGTGTTAACACCTCCAGGGTGGTTCGAGGTGTGGTTACCACAGGGCCCCTCCACCCTACCTTTATGCAGGCTCTGGTTTTCCAGCTCCAGGCTCTTCATCCGGGACACCAGCTCCTGGTCTCCCCCGCCATGGGAGGACGACTGCACACAAACACACAGGGCTGGGTGAGAGACCAGAGTTTCACCCTGACAAGGGGGGGGGGGGGGCATCCAATGCCAAAGCCATGCCAGGACATCAATACAACAGGATATCACCACAGGAAGGTCAGCAAGACGCTCCAGATCAAAGGCTTGATGCACATGGACATGAGGGCCCAGGACAGGACACACCACAAGCATGCTCTGGTGCAGAAGCACCACACTGTTCTGGACAGCTCATGTCTTGTCTATAAGAGCCAAACCAAATTATAATATGAGCACAACACAACACACTCCAATCAAATGATGCCCAAATTCCAGAAATTAACCGCCAAAATTAATTAAAAAATTTAAACAATTGCCTTTCTATGATGAAGAACCAGCTGGCATGCAGGCTAGCCCTCAAGAAGTCTTTTCATTAAACCAAACACACAAAAACCAAAAGACCAGCAGACAGATGCACAGTTAAGGGATCTTCTGGAGGGTGGAGGAGGGGTGCCACATCACGGAGCACGGCGCCCACCCAGACGTGGCCCAGGCCCAGGCTAACACGTGCTCAGGGGGTCCCAACACGTGGGGAACTTACGGTCCTGTGCCGGCGTTTCTGAGGACGCTCTCGGCCTGGCTGCAGGGCGGTCTTCACCTACACCCATTCAGTATATTTATGTATTTAACATCAGGGGAAACGGTCAGAGGATAGAGGGCAGAAAGATGGAAAAAGAGAAATGTATATTGAAGGCATATACATATACAGGGTTAATTCACGGTGTGCAGACGAGAAAAGGTTAGCAGGGAAAAAAAAGAAGACTTGCACAAACGGATGAAACCTACGATTAAGATCAACCAGGGTGAGATTAAGCAAGCAGAGCTAACAGGCTAGCGATGACACGCAGCTTGACACAGAAGCACGTTCGCATCGGCTGACATCACTCGACTACTCCGAGTGCGTAAGGAGACCTCTGTACCCGACGTCACGATACAGGGGCCCATCAAATACAACATCAGATTAAATATTATTGTATTATATTTTATTATTATTATTATTTATTGTATTTTATTTGGGGTTACTACCGGCCCTGACAGGATATTAGGTGGAGAGTCCATTTTTAGATCATTATCGTTGCTGTTAATAGTCCCAGGCTGGATCGGGGCCTGTGAGAGGACAGTTCTGGCTGACGCTCACGCTGCCATACTCACTCCGTCTAGAGACTGCTGGATATTCTGGCGGGCTTTAGCAATGTCCTGCAGGATGGCACTAGCCTCCCTCTCCTGGGGGCAGGGGGCGAGACACGGCAGCAGGGGGGGAGGAAGCAGCAAAGGTGAGGGGGGAGGTGGGGTGAGGAGGGCAGGTCAAACACACGCAGGCAGGTGGACAGACAGAGAGGGAGAAGGGGTGCGTTCGTGTTCAATTCTGTCAATTCAGAAAGTAACCCGGGTGCATTGAGTCACCTCTCAACCGACTTGAATTGAGCCAAGGATGTTCCTGAAACACACACACACACACACAGGCTAGCCCAGACACACACACACACAAGGAAAGTATAAGCAAGCAGGCGGTGCCTTTCTCAACGTGAACAAGCATGAGGGAACAATAATCTTGGTTCATCGAGACGACTGCAGGAAAGTCTGGATCGACACTAGGATATCAGGAAGGAGGGGGCAGAATGTGCTCAGGGCTCCGCCCCGGTTTGGAACTGCGAGGACAGCTGTCATAGCTGTTGACCGCCGCTCAAAAGCTGAGCTACTTTTAGTGGCTGAACTCACAGCCAGCTTGTGGGAGCCGGCGCTGTACAGACAGCGTGATGTAACGGAGTGAGGGGCAGCAGAGCTGTGAGTGACAGGCAGCCTTGCCATGCAGCTGGCACCAGGGCCACACGAGCTGGGAGAGGAGGAGCGCTGAAGAGTCATGCAGGCCCCGAGAGCTGGACAGGGAGGGGGAAACTGTCTGGCCTGCTCGCAGCACGGCAGCTCTCAGACACCCTACACTGTGCAGAATATAATCTAGTGGTGCTGTGCACAAGTGTTTTTTTCTTCAGATAAATCTACAAGTGTTACAACAACCAAACAAATTCTCAATGTAGTATTTTTATAATTCAGTAAAATACAGAAGACAATTATTTTGAGGGATAGCACGTGTTTAAAGAACATTTCTGTGGATTTTAACCCAGAACAGCATCTCTAAAGGACTAAACCCAGCGAATCCCCTTTGTGAATTACAGGATGTAATATCTGTGTGCGGGAGGGGGGGGGGCAGGGTACCTGATGGTGTGAGGGCCCATTGGCCCCCTCGTAGAAGCGTTTCTCTGCCTCATCGTAGTTGGGCTTGTCGAACCAGATGTTTTCCTGGGCAAGGCACTGCAGTCCACTCATGTTGATGCTGCCAGAGACCAAGGGAAGACAGGGGGTCACTTTCACTGATCGTACGAACTCGAAACAATATTCAAATGAAACCGCTGGACGGATTATCCATAGACATTGCTTAAAGATTGACATTGCACTAGTCCAGCATACCATTGACAAACACCACGTAGGAGAATGGAGACGGAGGAGAAATGAAATCACCATGCAGACAGAATGCAAAACTATTTACAGCAGGTGGTACACCAAGTTAAAACAAAAACAAGCGGCCATAAACCAAGCTTTAATGTCCACGAGGAGAAGACAATACAGCTGGCTCAGTTCACTCACAGGTTAAACTCACACGAAAGAACAGAAACTTCATGTTGCTTTGAATAACCCAGACCACAGCCAGGCATGTCACTCCAGCAGACAGCCATTCAAGCGTGCCTCTGTCCAATGCAACAAAACTGCCTGCTTTGCTAACTCTGGATTAAAGAGAACAATGGCGTAGCCAGCACCACTAAGGACCCCCCCCTTTACAGGACTTGAGGTCTGAACCACCAGCGGTGACCTTCACAGCACCAGGGCGGTCCAGGGCGGACCATCGGATCAACTACGTTCAACGTTCATTAGGAATTTGGAAGAGCTTTCACACTGGTGTGGTTACAGACAGTAAGGAAACAAAAACACTGCAGAAATCAAAATCCACACAAGTTAGCACAAACGAAACGGGGACCAAACCAAAAAAATATGCAAAAACGTAATATAAAAAAAACGCATACAAAAACGAAAAGAAATTACAAAACCAAATCAAACATGTCTCTCCCATTCCCTGAGAGAGGAGCCATACTTGTCCCTTCGAGGCCAGCCTTCGGTCTCAGAGAGGCCCCTCCTCCTGGTGCCACGGTAACCCCGGCTACTCCCCCTGTACGGCTCAGAGGAGAAGGACCGGGCGCGGCCTCTGCCCTGGGCGGGCGGGCGTTTGGAGCCCTCTGTGCCGGGGTGCTGGGAGTAGGAGCTGGAGTGCTGCCGCTCCTCCTCCGGGGGGCCTTGGTGGTGCTGCTGGGGGCGTCTGGAGCGGAAGGTCAGGGTACGGGAGCCTCGGCCCTGGTTCCTGGGGGAGGACGACAGGGCAGGCTGGCGCTCGTTCCTGCGCTGCTGGGAGCTCTCGGCCTGCTCGAAGGCCCTACGGTTGTACCACACGTGCTCCCCCAGGAAGCCCTGGAGGGCGGGGCTCTGGCCGAAGGTGGTCGCCCCCTCCATGGGAGAGCCAAACACCCACTCTTCTTCGGCCCCGGAGCCCTGGCTCTCAGACAGGGACAAGCGGGCTCGCCTCTGCCTCCTGCCCACGTGGATGTCGTCCCCGTTCAGCTTGCCCCTGATAGTGGGCCCGTTTCCTCCACGGACGGCCCCTATGGGCACGGTGTTCTGCAGCGCGCCTCCACGCCGACCAGCTGCTCTCGGCTGATCGTACGGGTCCCTTCCACGCTCCATCTTCCGCGAGCATAGAGAAGCAGAGGGGCAGAAGCAACATGTAGGAGCCAGCGGCAGGCGAGGTACTGGAGTTAGTAGTGCCAGAGAGGAGGCCAGTTAGGAGGACAAGAGGAAGCCATTCTGGCAGGTGAAGACAAGCACAGAGGCCAAGGCAGTCTTCGCAAAAAGATCACTGAAGGTTGGTCAAGAAAGGTTGATCCATTGACCGAGCAAGATGCACAACAGACTAAAATCAAGCGCATTTACTTTAACAGCAGGATCACAATTCACTATTCTTACATCGTGTCAACTCTTTTATTCAAATATTAATTTACAAACAGGTGCCCAGCTGGGTCACGATGCACATATTGGTTCAAGATACATGAAATATGTTGGTCCCAGTTTCAGGAATGCTTAACAGTAACGTGATTTTATGCAATTTTTTGGACATTTTGTACATATCTTCAAGACGCCCAAATCTAAAATATTTCATGTCAAACGTCAAAGACTCAGAAGCAAGTCTCAAGCAAGTCATCAAAAGTTAAGACTAACAAACTACACATCCAAACATGCCTGATTTGCGCGTTACAGACACAAAACTTCAGTGTTTAACTTTGAACTTACTGCAAAATCATATCAAATAAAGATGCACATCAATGTTTAGAAGCTGCATTTAAAATCCACAAAGCAAAACTAACTCATTAAATAATGCAATCGACCGGACATCTGGCTTTAGTGAATCCAGTTATGAACAGCAATTAAAACATCACCATTTTCTGTCAATACTCACCTTCACCTTACGAGATAAATACTGCAAGAGCTTTAATTAAATCACCAACAGAAACACAGTGGGTTTATTAATAACATATTCATATTATCATATATTATTAATAACACCACAGCTGACAAACCAACAGCAGTAACGACTAGTAGTGTTTTAATAAACCTCAACTGCAAACAATTACAGCCTCTAAGACGATTTCAAGTTGATTTGTAAAGGCTTAAAAACACTTTAACAGTTTAAAACCAAATATGTTTGGTGCACGAGTCCTTTGAAGTTTGGATTCCTCGCGGACACAGAAACTTTGAAGTTTGACAAGCACGCGAACTTGAACGTCCACGTGGCGCTTATTAATGAATATTGTGATCGCCACCATTTAATTAGGGACAAGCGTATTCAATTACAGGCAGGTCGTGCTGTGAAATAGTCAATTAGTTTCAACTTACTCTGGATATTTTCAACGTTTTAGAGATGGGAAATGTTCTGCGCGTGCTCTCGGCTGTAATCTGTCCGTGGAAGAGAAATTAGAGGAGCGGGGTGCCTGCATTCATATGCAAAAAAGGGGGCTAGAGTCACTTCGTTTCCTTTCCTTTTACGGCATATGTAACATAAAATAAAGCTCAAAAGATCTATTCATATTTATATACGTTATATACACTTTTTAACGGGAATTTGGTTTAAATAACAATAAAGACTCATGTATATTTTACCATTACTTTCCAAAGTGGTACGATCCGATAAGCTTTTCTCAAAAACTACATTTCCCATAATGCACCACAGAGTCGCACAATATGTACGAGTCTGTTTCCTGTTCAAATGGTTGATAGTGAAAAGCATTGACATTATAAATGGACTATTATGAAGACTATTATAAAGTATTATAAAGACTATTATAATGTCTATGGTGAAAAGTTGCCGACGCCCAGATATTGAAACCCTGCTGTGCCATAGCAGTCACACATACACCTCGAGACCGATATTTTGGATTTTTAAACTCTATATTACATATTGGTATTCTTATTTACCTTTCAATGTGTTTTGTTTACCTGATAACTTTAATCAATGCTATGACAGTCCAATATTCCTTTTCTCTCCGGCAGATGGCAGTAGACAAGATATCATGGGGATTCAGCGGAACTTTAATCAATAAATTATCGCTCATCTCAAGTGTAGCATCTTAATTTAAGGGAATCATATGTTTATGGACCCCACAGTGTATGCAATTTACTGTGTGTAGTCTCCTTACTGTGTGTAGTATCCTTACTGTGTGTATGTTACTTTGTGTGAGCAAGAGTAGCCTACACTTCCAGTGCATGTGGAAATACCTGTTGTTGATATAAATGAGTGAATGTCAAAAAGATATCATGACCGTGTCATCATAAACTATTCGCCATCCTTAATAGACGGTGTGGATCTTTTTAAACAACTTAAAATATACACTTGTTACGGAAGGACTGTTACATTACTGAGTTTGTAATGATTACTGTGTCATTACACCATAACTGCACATGGTCAAAGTTGACATGATACTTCCTCGCCTTTTTGTTTAAAAAGTCAAGGATTGGCAGTCTAAAACGAAACAATTCGTGCTTCACCGTAAAACGCCGTCTGTTCCATCATGTTATTAAAAAGTAATATATCCGTTTTAATTTAAATCGGATTATCACGCACGCTGATGAAGCCTGCACTGGAGTTCTGTGCAAAAGAAACATTTTCCTGTCGAGCATGTCGAGCATGTGCACGCCTAATGTTATTATCAAGGACTGAGAAATACATTTCAGATCAGTTTCACGCGCGGTTGGTGGGGCACGTGACGATTGTCATCCTTTACTACCCCTGTTCAAAAGGAGAAGCAAATACTCTGCACAAGTAGGTTATGCAGCCTCATCAGAGACATTCCATCAGTGTCTAAGCTTTTACCAGCATACAGTGGATTTTCTTAACACAGAAAAGCATTAGGAGAACCAAGGGCCCAAGGACAGAGCCAGAATAGTTCTGGAGTTGCTTTTGTTGACACTGGTTGATATTATCACTCAAGAGGGAGAGCTGCAAGGAAGAAAAGAGTCAATGAATGGATTGTCTGCAATGGGATTTTACAGGACACATCAGAAACAACTCATGCTCCTCTTCATTATTTATCCAAATCTATGGAGAATGGTATGTTTTTGCCCTTGTCTTTTTTTTCTTGTGGTGTATATTTAGACCGGTAACACATTTAACCATGAAATAAGGCACAGTAACTGTTAATGAAAATGTCACGATCAATCATAAAAGCATGCTCAATGCGTTCTAAAATGTTCAGCGTACATTTAAAATCCATCCAAAATGGAAAAGTAATAACTATAGGCTACATTAACTATGTGTGGTGACAGTATATTGTCATGTATATTTATTAGATGCAGACTAATTGGGACATACAGTACAGAGGAAAGTAATTAGTAAGATTAAAAAGATTCCTGGATTTCCCCGGAGACCCCTTGTCCACTAGGATATTCCATATGTTACTATATTTCCTGTCTTTGAACTTGTATTAGAGCACAGAAGCACTTTGAAGACAGTGAAATCAAGTGGACTAAGAGTATGCGCTTCTGTGCATGTGTGTTGTGGTATCTCCCTGTATCACCCCCCCCCCCCCCCCCACCTCCAGGGTTGCAATAGACCTTTGCCATGCTGTCAGATAATGTCAGATGGTGTGTCAGATAATGTGTCAAATAATGTCTCAAATAATGTGCTCTCTTGTGGCTTCAGGCAAAAGCAATCCATCCAGACTGTGCCATCATTTCCCAGCACCTGAAGGCGCAGGAACTCTGCATCCAGACCAGGAGGAATGAAGCTCGTAATCACACCGGCCACAGTGGTAAGGCTCTCTGGCACGCAACTGGTTTATGGAAAGGGGTTGGGCCAGAAGGCTTTGGAGATTGTGTAGGCGGAAGATATTCAGGGACGGCACATTCAGGTTAACAGGTCGACGCTTTGTCCTTTCGCTCTGTGGAGTGAGGCAGTCTTGCTTTGTTTTGAGGGCCCTGTCTGTCTGACACGCACAGATTTCAACAATGCCAAAGGTCTATCTTGAGGGTTCACCAGAGACACATGGTTGTTTATCCTATGAGCCCCTTCTGGATGGTCTGTTTGGAGCCCAGATCCCCTCTGGTGTGTTTACAGTCACATCTGATCCAAGCCCAGATCCTGGTGCATGCCTTCTGAGGCGAGGAGGAAGTACTAGATCTTATGTGACAGTTTCAGGTGTTTAGCACATTTGAAATACTGTTATACTGAGACAGCGCTGTTGTAATGCCATAAGAGGCATGGGGGGTGAAATAAGCCGATGTGGAGAGAAACGGTGTGTACATGTTCCTAAGTATGTGTGTGTGTTTGTGTGCATGAATGAGAAGAAAAAAAGAGACAGCTAGTGTCAGAGAGACAGAGAGGAGAGAGATAGATGACAAGGCATTAAGCAGGCCTGAAGGTAAATTTAAGTAATCAAATAAATGTTTGAATGTGAAAATTCTACCTTTCTATTTATTAATTAAATTATTAGTCTGTTTTATTATTTTATTATCATCAAATACCAGTCAGGTAAGGACAAACAGCCATGACCAGACAGTCGCTAACATGTTGTCATGGTGGGAAAGGTTAACACTCATCAACAATGTTGAATTGTCACCTTCTTTAGTACCTCAACCCTCCTCCCAACACACACACACAATCAGAGTTCACAAATGACAGCTCACTTTGGCGATGCAGATTATTTTTGCATGGCATTTTGGGACTCAGTTGATGTTAATTGCCCCTGATTACTTTGTCTACCTCAGTCAACATGAACAAATCGTTGTGGGAACTGTACGTGCTGATTACTTTCAACAGCTTGTAGACAAAAGTGACTACGATGCAATATACCTTATTATGAATGTATGCTATCAAATGCACACCTCGCAGGTAAATCATTTCAAAGAGCGAAAGCAAACATTTGAAAATACTGAAAAAGAAGTCCAGCTGTCTTGTCAGGATAACCTTAGTTTTGACCCCAGTGAGTAATAATCCTTTGAAGAGATAACATCTCACTCACCCTTTCAGAGTCAATGATGGCCAGGGTGCAACTGAATCTCATTCTCCTTCCTAAAAGAGAGGGGGAGCAGCCCTAGTCTAATCTCCTAAATCATTCCAGTCATTGTTCATCTTAAATGAATTGTGCTTCTCAAGGGCTCTGCTTCATTCCCTGCAGATCATTTGGTGAATACAGCTCTATGAATAGAAACACGGTCAGTTAAGGGGAGAAAAAGTTCCTCAGACCTCAATTTGAATGTGACCGGGAGAAAACAGTTTAGATTGAGCTTCTTGACCCGGTTCGCATTTGCTAATTGAATGGCAAGTAAGGTAGACACACCGAGGATTGGTTTCAAGACCGAAGACATTGAAGGTCTGAGAAAGCCACATCTATCGTTTTTCATTGTAATTTATTGGGCTTTTTCTCTGAATGAGCTCTGTACTTAATTTCATGAGTTACTTCACTGCTGAAGCAAAAAAGTCAGATTGACTGAATGGATGAAAGGAACATTGTTGAGGTGTTCATTATTTAGGATTCCTGAGCATCTGGCACACATTGTCAGGATATAATCTATTTTTTTTGGGCAGGGATCACAACGTTTAGGTTTTTGCATTTACTGCTAATCCAGTGATTAAATAAAATACATTTTCTGTCAAATCGTAAAGGCTGTTTTTTGTCATTTTACTAATTCCCAAACATCTAGACTACAATGGAAAGGAGTTGTGCGTGAAATAAATTGTTTGAACATCAGGAAGGCAAAACTGTATTCTGTAATTACAGTTGATCTCCCCCATGGTGTGATGTGGGTGGGACTACCCGCCTGCCGCTGAAACAGGACATCACATCAGCTTGTCCCCAAGCGCCGCAAACCCCATCAGCACCATGGACAAATCCTTTCAGGGCCTTTTCTACCTGCAAGCCCCCATCCAGGAACAAAGCCATCCAGCATAGCCAATTGCCTCTAGTGTCATGTTGTCTGGAAGCCAATCAAAAGCCGGGCAGAGCAGAGAGATGAAATAGTGTTTCTTTGTACTTGAAGGATTCAAAAGTGCACTTAAATGTATGACACAGAGACACAGTCTCGTGCCCCTGGAACTGATGAGGAGTGAATCATAGTCCTGTAGTGTCCCTGTCTGTCTTCTGGCCCTGGGGACTATCTCAAAGGACACAGCTAGCCTGTAGGAGGGACAGAGACAGCTTTACCCTTTGTTCAACCCACAGTGGCAAACTCCAAGACCTGAAATGTGCATCTGGATTTCACTGACCATATCTTCCCTCACCCGTGCATTGTTTTGTTTTTTTAGGGGGGTGGGGGGGGGAGTTTGGATTGTTCACTAGGATAGCAAAATCTGTTAGTGTTAGCTGCTAATGTCCTTCAGGCAAATACATGAGAAATCCAAACAGATGAAAATTCTGTCACATCCAACACAAGCAATTTAATATCTACTGGCCTGTTCTCTAACAGATTTTTCCTTAATCCAATTACGCTTGGAAAGTTGGGAGCCTGTATTTTGGTGACAATGTCAGTTGATATGTGGAGTCCTAATTTAATGTGAAAAAACTGCCCCTGGATTTAATCTAATGTCCACTCTTTTTCTCCTCTTATGCTGTTCGTGCCTGAAATCGAGTTTCTCAACTTATTTCTCAAACATATTTTCTAAAGATCTCTTTCGAAGTCAGTCAGAACTGAACAGTAAAACTAAGATTTTCAGTTCAGTAGAACGCGTTGGTTACAGCCATTTCGAAATGGAAGATCATTAAAAAATAATTGAGGATGATTTGGCATCGTATTTTCTCATCGTTCACAATAGTTCAGTTGAGACTATTATCTTCAAGGATTTGTGGATCACTTCTTCAATAGACTGCAGATTGATATCATCATGTTCATATAAACACCACCCATGTACCAGATGGGAAGAGTCTTACTGTTGCAATTTAGCACCAATGGGTTTGTGGAAAAGGTGCTAATTCTATCCACAGGGTGTATCAGGCCTGTTAAAATGATGGCTGTATGTGTATGTCAGTCCTAACAGTGCCATCATGTGCTTTCTCTGGAAAGCTCTTCTAGGGATACTAATGCCAGCTTGTGCCCAGTTGATTGTCTCTATCTCTCTTTATCTCACTCTCCCTCCTTCTCTCGTTCTCTGTGCACCAGGCTGTGGAACGGAGTGGGATGAGATCCGATGCTGGCTCCGAGCTGATGTCGGTCAGGTGATCAACGTTTCCTGTTCGGAGGTTTTCCAGCATTTCTCCAGCAATCAGGGTCAGTTTCCATTTCTGCCAACAACAAAAGAAGACAAGTTGAATAAACAGGATGTTCAAAGACAATGTAGTGATCTAGAAAGACCAAATATAGAAACCGATGCCTTAATGCGATGTGTATAATTGTGTATAATTGAAAGCACATTCTGCTGGGGCCGTTCTGGCAGTGCATGGTGTTTGTACAGATACATCTGCATGGGTTAGCACATCACAACATCCTCTGAGGCTAGTGTCCTGGCCTTGGGTGAGAATTCACAGCCAAATGATGTTGATGAGAACAGGGAAGACCTTTCTTGTGAACGTGAGCGCTTGTTCTACAGCCAAATTACTTTGTCATAAACAGGACTTCTAGCCTACATTTCTTGTAGGCAAATCTGTTAATGGGTTTAGGACAACAGAGTACTATTATTAATAGTATTAATGCTAATATTCCACTTTTTTTTGTTTCTTCATATGAACACATCCTATCGTATCTGACACACAATGGTTTATGGCTTTACATATATTGCTATAATTGAAAAGTAATCTACCTGTTAGCTGAATTAATTGGATTTTGTAACACCCTGTCAGAAATGCCTTGAGCTTGTTTATTGACATTTTAAAATGCACTTTATGTGGAGCAGGTCTGAGAGTAACGTAATTAGAAGCCCAATTTCATTAGAATTTTGATATCTGAGTAGAGGTATGTGTGTGTTTGTGCATGTTTGTCTGTGTAAGTGCGTGTGTGGGTTTGTGCATGTTTGTCTGTGTGTGTGTGTGTGTGGGTGTGTGTATATGTATGTGTAAGTGCGTGTGTGGGTTTGTGCATGTTTGTCTGTGTGTGTGTGTGTGTGTGTGTGTGTGTGTGTGTGTGTGTGTGTGTGTGTGGTGTGTGTATATGTATGTGTAAGTGCGTGTGTGGGTTTGTGCATGTCTGTGTGTGTGTGTGTGTGTGTGTGTGTGTGTGTGTGTGTGTAACAGGGTGATAACGTGTCACAGTGTCTAATGGAGGTTGCAGCCAGTGAACTGTTTGATCTGCTGCTAGAAGGACTGCTTAGCCCAGGGGAAGAGGAGACTTACGCTGTATTAACATGACCTTCTTTCAGATTCTCATTCTTATTAGATACAACGCCAGTAATATGTGCTGTCATTTGATAAAGTTAGTGTCGATAGTGCTGTCAGCAAGATGTCTTACCTACAGTCCACCATTGGATGATTTCTGCTGTTTTTGGTGGTGCTGTTGCTTACTCTGCTGGCAGTTTATAAGAGTAACTCTGTTTAAACTTGGAGAAAACACTGTGTTTGGGGAGAGAGGGATCTTGAAGGAAGGGGAATTAAATCCCAATCTTGTTTGTCATTTGCTGTTTGGGGGTCTGTGCTCTAAAGTGATGCCTGTTCATTTCTGACCCTTGTTTTAACTGCAACTCTGTGTGCTGTACTTTACCCTGCTGCTGTTGTGAACAATTCCCACCCCTGGAGGACCAATAAAAGGTTTATCTAATCTAATCTAAAATTTTCACCCAAGGTTTTCAACTCCGTATACATTTACATTTACATGTATTAATTTAGCAGACGCTTTTATCCAGAGCGACTTACAAGAGAGAGCTACACACACAGACACACACAGAGGAACAGGCCCTGTTGGCATGTCGATTGCAGGAACCTATCCAAATGGATCTGAACCACGAGAAAATGCTAGTTACGACTTGGATGAGGACTCAGTATTTGCTGGCAATAAGCACAATAAATCAGTTCCCACAGACAAAAAGAAATGTGACAGAATTATGAAACCTTCTGTTATGTCCTGTACGCGTCCTTGTAGAAAGAATGATATTCGCTCTGTTCACCCTTTCCTCACGTAGTTTTGCCAGATTATGGATTTTAAAATACATGAAACAGGGCAAGCGGATGTTCAGACGAGTCATGTCCAATTGTTGACGGCTCAGCATCTTCAGACGGAATATGACCAGCGCTGTGATGATTACTTTTTTATGATTCAGGTTCAGGATTACATCCTCTCGCTAATCTCAGTTATTGTGAAATTTCAATGGAGCTTTAATAACAACCCAGTCATTCAACAGGGACCTGTCGTATCTGAACGACAAATCACTTTGTAAAGTTGATCGTAACGCTTATAATCGTGTCTGTTTATGCTTGTTCATAACTGTTATCATTACATTATTTTTGTATATGCTATGCTATGCTGCATTTACTTAAAGTAACCTACCCAGTAACAAACTGGTATAAACTACTAATTCAAACGTATACAAAACATAGCATATTCACGTAAAGCAGATAAGACATCTTACTGACATGAAGTCAAACACAGTGACTGTTTGATCTCTCTGTTCCAGGCTACATATACAGGAACTGTACGGAGCAAGGCTGGACGGAGCTGTACCCTCCCTACGATCAGGCCTGCATCTTCAACGAGGACGAGGAGCCTGAATCGGAGGTAGAAGGACCTTCTGGTTTAGCACTTCTCTTTGAAATGCAAAATGTCCCCTCCGACACCACGATCAAGCAACACGTAAAACAAACAAAAGTGTAAGGTTTCTGTTTGCTCGTCCAAAAGGAGACTTCATTCGATGTTGATGAAGCAATGCCAACTGAAACCTCACAAATAGACATGACAGAACAGTGCTTACGAACATCTCCAAGTCTTTCCAAACGTGACTTTGTGTCTCTAACTCAAATTGTCTTTTGCTCTCCTCTCTTGTCTCTCTGACCCCAGACCAGCTATTTCTCCACGTTCAGGCAGGTGTACACTGTGGGGTATGCCACCTCTCTCATCTCCCTAATCACAGCCATCGTGGTGTTCACTGCCTTCAGGTAAAACCAACACGTCATCGTTATTTCTCCCAAATTCCCATGACACTGCTCAGCTTTTACCGGCCAGGTCAGAGCAGATGACATTAAGGCTGTGAGGCTCATGGACTGAGTATGTGCTCATGCTTGACCTCGCTTGCATTGCTGCACTGTCAGTTTCAGTTCAGGAGTATACGTACATTTTTTTCAGTAACCTTTTCAGTTGTGTGTGTGTGTGTGTGTGTCTTTGTTTGTGTGACGTTCTCCTGTAAACATGTTCTGGCTCCCTTTTTCCGACAGGAAGTTCCACTGCACCAGGAACTACATCCACATCAACCTGTTTACCTCCTTCATCCTGAGGGCCAGCGCGGTCTTCATCAAAGACACGGTTCTCTTTGCTGACGAGACACTGGATCACTGCTTCATGTCCACAGTAAGACAGTAACCAGCTTTGCATTCAATTTGAGTGCTATGTGACTGCAATGTTACATCTTTTGTATGAAGGATTTTCCATCCAACCAGAAGGCAGAGTTTGAACATAGATTTTCTGATATTGTCACAGAAAGGAAGGAGTAGGGAATGTTTATGACACTATGAGTTCAGTGATCAAGACGTCTTATGTTGATCCAGTTCAAACGCCAATCCAGAGCCAAGCCAATGCTTAAGATGAAGTGCTCCTCTCAGTACAGTATCTATCGTAGGAAAGCTAGACTGTAGACTTCCAAAAACAAACACTCAGCAATCTGCTGTCTGAGGGACCTTTTTGGCTGTAAAGTCACTGAATGTGCCTTCCAAGGACACAAAGGGGATTTAGTAAATCTGAAGTATTCGAACAAGCTGAACCTTACTAAACGTTTTGTTCTCTGGATTGTGGTGGATTAGTATTAAATTGGTAGCGGAGAGAACGTGTCGAAAGATAAGTTATTTTATTGCTCTATCAAGGGAGGATTGTAGGTCTTAAAATACAGTAAAGAAAAAAAAGAAAAGGAAAACAGATGTTATACTTTCACCCCAGATCTGTACCTGAACCGTGGTCAGAACTCAAAGTGAGGAGGAGAGGGATGTTGCCAGGGTGCTGATAGATGACATCATCTTACCCTTCTGTATTTTTGTTCAAAACGATGTGTTGAAAACTATTTTCAACACTCCTTCACCCACGAAGAGTGCTGCATTATTTCAGGCCAGAGACTACAAATTGAATAAAACCTTAGTCTGAGAAATCAGTTGACATACATAGAGGAAAGAGATGGGTAAATACTTGACAACAGCAACATCCAGATCTTAAACTATTTCTCCCACATACTACTTTGATTGATTAACATCTCCCCGCTCATTGTTAACCATCAGCGTCTCCCCCCATGTTGTTCTACCATGTGGTAGAATCCTTGGAGAGTGAATTCAGCACAAGCTAGCTGTACGGATTAGAGTCTCCTGCGCTGATGTCTCATGCAGTATTTAGGGTTGCGAGCCCAGCCCCCCCCCCATCTACGACTGTCTCTGAAGTGGCGCCATCTCTCTGTGTTGTGTTCCACACAGGCGCTGTGCAAGGCAGCCGTGGCCTTTTTCCAGTTCAGCATCCTGGCTAATTACTTCTGGCTGTTAGTGGAGGGCATGTACCTGCAGACCCTGCTGGCTCTCACCTTTGTCTCCCAGAGGAAGTACTTTTGGTGGTACATCCTGGTTGGATGGGGTGAGTGGAGATGAGGGTTAGGAGGGTCAGGCTTGACTGCAGGTGAAACTAAATAAGGCCGCTTGAGCGAGCTTGGTAACTGAATGGATAAATGGCGATGCTGCTAAGCATTTTAAACATGACACATGGTTTTTCATTCTAGGGCTCCCATCAACAGTGCTGATAGTGTGGGTCCTGACCAGATACTTTTTTGATGACAGTGGGTATGTTCACACACACACACGTACACACAATTTGCTCGATGAAAGAATTGGTAAAATGAAGACATTATCATTACACATCTGGTCCATATTAGCCGTGAATGTTACACGGTTATGACAAAGGCTTTTTCCTGTCAAACTGTCCAAATGATTGACTCCTCCTCCAGTTGCTGGGACGACACTGACAGCGTTGGCATTTGGTGGATAATTAAAGGGCCAATCACAGCCTCCTTACTTGTGAGTAGCTGCCTGCGTACCCCAACCAGGAAACAAAGACTGGAATCCAGCTGTCACTATGGTGTACTGTACCCATGCTAGTCACGAACTGTGACGCATGAATCCATTTGCCCAACCAGGTCAACATTGTCATCTTCATCAATGTGATTCGTATCCTGGTTCAGAAGCTAAAGTCTTCAGCCACAGGAGGCAGTGACATAGGCCACTTCATGTGAGTACTTACTGTCTGTTTGACTTCCCACTGTTTACTTGACAGCCTTTAATCAGCCTATGCTGTAGGCTTTAATACTCAGATTGTAAATGGAAGCACACACACAGCTATAGTCTTGGCTCTATCACATGAGGTTTGTCTGCAGGGAGTTAAATAAGTGACTGGTCTTGTCATGTATCACGTTCAGAAGTTCTTTGGTTTGATGGTGGAACCTAATCAAAGCTGGTTTAATGATTACGATTTTCAGTAATGCTCATGCTAAGATTAATTGGACAGCACATTCCTGGGAGTAACTGGGATACTACTGCATTAATTCATCGCGGTCTCCTTCTCTTTTCCTCTCTTTCTCTGTCTATAGGCACACATGTACGCATACTGTATATCTTATAATTATATCCACTCTTCCTCCCTTCATCTACCTGTCCTCCTCCCTCTCTCCTCCAGGAAGCTGGCCAAGTCCACCCTCTTCCTCATCCCTCTGTTTGGGATGCACTACACAGTGTTTGCCTTCTTGCCTGAGACCACCGGCCAGGCTGCCAGACTCTACATCGAGCTGGGCCTCGGATCGTTTCAGGCACGAAAACGATCAACCATTCGAGAGAAAAAAAATGATGTTATTCTTAAAATTCTTCTGTGTCCCAGGAAGGTGGTTGGTGTAATCCTTCCTCCTGTGTTGCAGGGTTTCGTTGTGGCTCTGCTTTACTGCTTCATGAACGGAGAAGTAAGCGTTTTGCTCTTACCATCATGTTTCATTCATCAGTTACATATGTATTCCATTCAACTGCATCATGGGATGGTTTTACATGCAAGCGAGACTTCCCCGGTTGTCCTGTATGCTGTTTTGTTATGACGCTCATTGATGGCAATGGAGCATAGCACAAGTACATACGATAACAAGGCAGGGGGCGTAGGTGATAAGATCCCCGTGGACAGGAATCCTTTAAAACTTAATGTAGACTTTTTAAGTCTAGTCTAGCAAGTAGGGTGAAGTGCAGGACACAACATCACATAGCCACAGCCGGGAATCAAACTCACAACCTTCCGATCATGAGGCAGACTGTTTAACCGCTGAGCCACCCGACTCACCCTGTAACATAAAGAGTCTCAGCAGTTCCCTGGTCCCTGTGTGTGTAACCAGGTCCAAATGGAGCTGAGGAGGAGGTTGTGGCGATGTCACATGCAGGGTCACCTCAGTCCACCCAAGCGCCGCGTCACCGTAACGCAGATCTCGGTGTTGGACCGTACCGGACATCCAGGACCGCTCCCTCCGGCCAGCGTCTCCTCCGTGTGACCGCCGACAGCAGGGACAGAGAAGCCCAGGGGGGTGCGGGGGGGGGGGGGGGGGGGGGGCGGTCTGCGTCTTGACGTGAGGTCATGGAAACCTTACGCTAACATTGCGAACAAGTTGCGAGAGTGTTCAGCGATGTCGGAGTTCTGGGAGGTCTGCTCACGAAGAAGCGTGGGTGTGGGGGGGATGTAACACTTCCAATCCAGGCATCTTAAACAGATTTTGGCGTACGTAAACAGGAAATGAGATGGGAACGGTTCTGTACCGGAGTGTGTGTGGGGTTGTTGTACTTCCGCTTCATAGCACTGCTTAATCAAACTGGGTCCACTAAGCAGAAACTGGGCTAGACCGGTAGGGACTTGGCGTGCTATTTCAGGCTTCGGTGCGTGCATGTGCTGTACAGCATTTACAGGAGATCTGTGCAGTGCTGGCGTTCGACAATCTCACAGTAGCACACGCTGGCATCTGTCACTTGGCAAACAGCTCTCTCTAGTTAGAGGGATTTCTGCTGCCTTTGAGGAGGGTTCTAGCGAAGGAAGATGTCTGTGAATATTCATAAGCTTCCAGGGCCTGAAATGTCGGGATGTTTCTGTTTGTTGGTTCTCATCGCTGACACTTTAGCGCTGCTGTAGTGTAATGATAACAAACGCTCCCTCTTGCAGTGGATTCCCAACTAAACAGAGTGTGTTGAGCCTCCTAAACTAGTGGGGATTATGTGTTTGAGAGGAAACTCTCCCCAAAACTGTGGAATCCAGAACGCTTGTTACTTTCACAATGCATGCATTGTGCAATGCCTTTTTTTGGTAAGATGATTGCCTAAGTATTGTATATCATTGTACACTATTTGTTACAATCCTCTAAATCCAACCAAAACATGTGCATCGATGCAGAGATGGTTTATGGTCGTTGCTGCTGGTATCGTCAGTGTGTGTTTGCTGCTGAAGCTAATGAGACGTAAAGAGAAACTGGACCATTAAACTGTGATGATGAAACTGCCTAAAGCATACAGGTGTTTTTATGATTCATGAATATTCAATGTCACTATCTGGTGCACTCTGTCTTACAGAATAATAAATGTACAGAGTATTCCACTGTTTGTCTTTTTCTTTCTTTTGAAATTGGAACATTAATTCGTGTTCCAATTTTCAAGAACAGTTTCTATCCCTTTGCATATGAAGCAACGATACTAAAAAGGTGAAATAAATCATTTTTGTCTATTAAATAACTCACAACATGGTTGCTTTATATTTTACAGTTAAATGTACACACATTGTTGTAGACATGACTTGGACATTAAAAACATGTTACAGTACTGTATATCATACATTAGATCGAATGTTCTCAGTCACATGTTCAACACCTATTTGAGACACCGGATGAAACTGTAGAATTATTTTACATTTACATATGTTGTCTTCATGAAAAGTCATCATTGCACATGGATATAGGCACACACGACACACACACACACACAAACACACATCCAAATGCAAACACACTCACACATTCGCTCACTATAAACACCGATTCCACAAAACCCAAATACAAAAACACAATTACAGATACTACAGGTCTTTGTCAAGAACACAGTCGTGTGCAAAAAACTATACATCAATCAAAGGACATCTTTTGTACACTATGGCAGATCAGGCGGAGAGCAGGAGAGCCCTGCAACGAAGGTACATTCAGGATTCGATGACTGAACACAGGCCTACTAGCTCAACATGACGGGCGCTCCTGCCACCAAGAAGGCGAGTCAAAAATAAAGACATGATATACCAGCTCTACGTATTAATATCTTCTTCATCAAGGGACATTTCCACGTCACAACTTCCAAAAACAGGTCAAAGCTTTGAACCTGATGGACTCTTGACATAGGGCTTTGAGTCCATTTGTTGTCAAATGATGGTCAAATTGGAAATTGCCATCATCACACACACACACACACACACACACACACACACACACACACACACACACACACACACACACACACACACACACACACACCCACCCACACAAACAATAATGAAGAGAAATAAAAGAAATAAATAAAATAGGCATTCCACACATAAAGTTCTTTAAAATCCTCTCACTTTGCATCCTCTTCAACTCACTCAGGCATGGACAGAAAAGGGCTAAAGCAAACACTGCCATCTAGTGGTAGAGACACGGAACAACAGTTGAAGAGGAGCTCGTTTTCGTTTCACGCACGGTAACAGCTTTGAGACATGGTCGTTTCCATCTGAGTGCCTGGACTCAGAATGACAGCTGGTGAGTAGAAC
The DNA here is from genome assembly GCA_030340665.1 of Neosalanx taihuensis. Classification (NCBI taxonomy): domain Eukaryota; kingdom Metazoa; phylum Chordata; class Actinopteri; order Osmeriformes; family Salangidae; genus Neosalanx; species Neosalanx taihuensis. The sequence goes on from CM059300.1 coordinate 2,360,518, forward strand.
ATGTAGAAGCAGCACGAGTCGTTTCTTTACAGGCGGGACTCTGACACGTTTCGTCTTTGCAGGCACACGCCTTTCAACACTCCTTTCTCACACCATTCTCTCTCTCCCTTTCTCTCCCCCCCCCCCCCCCCCCCCCTTTCAGATGCCTCTCTGAAGTGTAGAGCCATCACTCCAGTCCCCCCTTTCCTTATCTTAATTTTGTCAACAACTTGGATGGTACAAGCTCTGGACATTGTTAAACTAAGGCTTTTTGTTGTCCATTAGTATTTGTCATTGTTTTAACAGACAGGAAAGCTTGAGAGACCAGTATAATTGTGCACTGGAGCCATCTGTACATGTGTATGGCACTTACATCACAGCACTGTAAGCTTGTAGTCAGAAGGACTATCTGTCCCAAAAAGTGTAGCACAGGTATGTACAGTTTTACACATAAGATACTGTTATGGACATCAGTACCCAAAATAACTTACATCCATGTTTGTTCATTGACAAATCTAAACATGTACTTGTTAAATATTTTGTCTACATTCTCATCTTTACACCAGAAAGCCAGAAAGAGCTGCACATGAGCTTAAAACAGCGATGGTTCACGTCTTACTATGAATGGTGTTTTGATACCATTTAGACAGCTTCTTCAAATGTTGTGTGATTTAAGCCATACAGAGACTACATGAAGAAAAGAAAAACTACAAAAGTAACAAATACAAATAACAAATATTCATGATTGTCACTTTTACAAAATGGAAAAATCACTTGTGTTTTTTTTTGGGTGTATCAGCATCAGTATTGTTTGTGTGCCTCCAGAGTCATTTCTCTTAGGTTCCAACATTGGTTTTCCTAGAGAGTTTTTGTCTAATACTAACACAAATTATATCAACCAAGGTGAGTATTGGTCCTTAAGAAACAGATTGTTGTATAATTAAATTGCAATCAGTCTTTTATAGTTTAGTACTGTATATACATAAATCCCTACATGGAAATATACATTTGAATTGTTCATACATAGTGTTGAATGAATTCACAAGGCATGAATGCATGAAGGCATGAATTCAAATTGTTGTTTGCCTTGTTGGTATATATTTTAGAAGACTCTGCTTATCTGGCCTGAGGGAAACTTCACTCAATAAAGTAAATTATAGCGGTTAAAAGCTCTCCTTATATTCTTTTAATATATATATATATTTCTTAAATATTTCAACTAACAATCAGAACTAATTCTAAATCTGTCCACATTGATCTACAACCTCGTATATCATTTATAGTGAGGAGGCACTTTGGAATGACTGAGTTAAGAAAACAAAGTGGACAAGGTCAGTGTTCTGCGGGGAACAGATCACAAGGTCAGTGTTCTGCGGGGAACAGATCACAAGGTCAGTGTTCTTCGGGGGAACAGATCACAAGGTCAGTGTTCTGCGGGGAACAGATCACAAGGTCAGTGTTCTGCGGGGAACAGATCACAAGGTCAGTGTTCTGCAGGGAACAGATCACAAGGTCAGTGTTCTGCGGGGGAACAGATCACAAGGTCAGTGTTCTGCAGGGAACAGATCACAAGGTCAGTGTTCTGCAGGGAACAGATCACAAGGTCAGTGTTCTGCAGGGAACAGATCACAAGGTCAGTGTTCTTCGGGGAACAGATCACAAGGTCAGTGTTCTGCGGGGAACAGATCACAAGGTCAGTGTTCTGCGGGGAACAGATCACAAGGTCAGTGTTCTGCGGGGAACAGATCACAAGGTCAGTGTTCTGCGGGGAACAGATCACAAGGTCAGTGTTCTGCGGGGAACAGATCACAAGGTCAGTGTTCTGCAGGGAACAGATCACAAGGTCAGTGTTCTGCAGGGAACAGATCACAAGGTCAGTGTTCTGCGGGGAACAGATCACAAGGTCAGTGTTCTGCGGGGAACAGATCACAAGGTCAGTGTTCTGCGGGGAACAGATCACAAGGTCAGTGTTCTGCGGGGAACAGATCACAAGGTCAGTGTTTTTGACCTGAACCTGACCTCCTAACATGACTGCTAAAAGGCAGAACCTCCTGAGAGGAGTAACAGCTGTGGTGAGGAGGCCTCTTCAAAGATCTAAATCACTTGTCTACAAGAAAATCCTAACAAGAAAGTAGACTTAGACTTCATGGCCTAATAGGTAAGATCATAACCCAGGTTTTATGCAGACCTTAGTGTATTATTGTAAGTAAACATGCTATTTAAATCCTCAACTAAATATTTACTATACTCATACTTCCCCCAAGTGGGTGCCCCGTTTTCTGGAGTATCAAACCTCTCGGAGAAAATGCAATTTAGAAAAGAACATTTTCAACCAGAATCTGAAAAGCCGAACGATAAGACAATAATTTTCTGTAAAAATAAAACAATTCCAATTCAGGTGGGCTGGGCAGAGAGTATTTTCTATAGAATACAGGCTCAACACACAGGGGGAGTTCTACAGATTTGGGCTCCAGTTCCTTTTTTTGAAAAGGCTGTCACTGTACCGCTGATACAGGAAATGCACAAAAAAAAAAAAGAAAAAAAAAAGAAAGAATCACAACAGAATCACAACAACAACATTCATTATTTACAAGTAGCAGATCCATGAGTTGTTTTCACGTTTGACATACTCTGTACTATGGCTGACTGTATAAAAAGAGAACACTGTCGTTATCTTAAGGATATTTCGATAATTTATGATCTTGAACATTATAAAGAAGTAATGTTGCATTTTTTACAGGCAATGGCAAAGGGTTTGGTTGCTTTATCTCTTTGGATCCATAAGAGGTGAGATGAGGCAACCTGTATGGCACTTTGAAGCTTATTTTACACTTTGTACAGCACCTCTCCACACCGTACATGGCAGTCTGACTCAATCACCTCCATGCCGCTGTTTTTGGTGACAACACTTAAAAGAAAACACCTGTGAGACGCAGGTGTATCTCAACGCTGGAAAAAAGAAACAACTATTTCGTTTTGAGGAACCACAATTATTCAAACACAATTCCGCGGCCACAACGGATGCCACAGCGTGATTCTAGAACAAAAAGTCTGTTAGAAGATGCGAACAGCCTTAATGTTCTCCCACTAACAACACTACCATGCATTTCTCTTTCATCGTTAAATGCTTCGTTAAGTGGAGGGTGTGATTGGACCAGACGGTGTAGGTGGGTAGACTGGGTGGGGTCAGACAGGGCAGGATGGGATGCGGGGAGGGGGGGAGGCGTTCAGGTCGGAAGGCTGAGGCTCCCCCCGTTCTCGGCCTGTGGGCTGGACATGCGGATCTGGGAGCTGCTCTTGCTGAGGATGGAGAGCTGGGTCCCCCCGTTCACTCCACTGCTGGCCAGCGAGGGATGACGCTGCTGTCTCAGGTCCACAGCAAAGTATCGGTTCACCGTCCAGCTGCGCCATTTCCTCTTGATCTCCGACTGCACCTTCAGGGAGAAACTTCACAAGGTCATTTTTAATGTACTTAGATGTAAGTCTGGACCAGGCGTGCCCTGTTCTAGGTCTGCTGGGGGGGGGGGGGGGGGGGGGGGTCATGTGGCGCAGTGGGTTAGGGCATTGGGCTAGTAATCAGAAGGTCTTCGGTTCAAACCCCTGCAGTGGCAACATGACCTTGTGTGCCTGGGCAAGGCACTTCACCCTACTTGCCTCAGGGGGAATGTCCCTGTAATTGCTGTGTCGCTTAAGAGCGTCTGCTAAATGATATAATAATTCCAGGTAATGTTCCCACAGCTTCACGGACAAACTGCAATGCGTGCGATCTAGATGTTATTTTGTTACAAAAAAAAGGGAAAAGGGAGACAAGCTTACCTCGCCATTGAGGAAACAGTAGAGAACAGCCACAACAAAGCCCTGGAACGAGACAAATGACACCCCGATGAAAAGAGCCGTTCGTAATATTGTTAGCTTTCCCCTTTAAAATCCCATCCATTCTCGTGTACCTATCACACTAGCTGCTGCCAGCTGGTCAACGTGAGGTCGAAGCCAGTATCCATTAGGAGTCATTGTGTCTCGATACACAGACCAACTAAATGATTAGCCCTGAGTATTTTTGTTATCTCCTCCCCTCAATTTTCTCTTCTCCACCAGAGGAGAAGAAAAAAAGAGACCCTCTCAGGAGAAGGAGAGGACTGCACATTCAGATTCAGATTCATTTAGATTCAGAATACTTTATTGATCCCGGGGGAAACTCCTTCGCAGCAACGGCACACAGTCTTCGCAAAAGCACACAGGGGTAAGGGTGTGAGGTAAAATATTAGAAAAGTGTACACAGGGATAGAGGGGTGGAAGCAAAAAAACGGTAGGTGAATCCACACGGGGGGGGGATGCTACTGAAGGAGACGACCGAGGCCTGACATTGGGCCTTCGGAGCTGAGGAAAGCGGTTTACCTGGAAGGAACCCAGGCCCAGCTCAAACACCAGCCGCTCCCTCTTGCTGACATCCTCCGGGGAGAAGGCGAACACGGTGTAATGGATGCCGAACAGGGGGATGAGGAGGAGAGTAGAGCGGGCAAGACGTCTGTCAACGACACAGAGGAGTCATGAGAAGGGAAATACTGGGAACGTATCTGCTCAAAACACATCGAACAAAGACACAATCTGTGCACACCGATCAAAATCGACAAATTGAAAAGAAAAAAAAAAGATGTTCGGTGCTGAATAAGAAAGTGTGGACTGGCACAGTGTTTTTTCCAAGGTTAATAAAACTGTGACGTCATCGACATTCCTATATTTCCCAGGCTGGTCCGGCCCATAAGCATATAATGAGTGAACACACTGCAGATACACCAAAGCAAAGTAACAAGCCCTCATCATCATCAGTACAGCAATGTAATGGAGGGGGGACTTATACATGCCTCACACACACTCATTGACGTAGGAATCGGGTGGGATGGGGGGGGGATGTGTGTCCCCCCAGTGTTGAAAAATTCTGTATATGTCCCCCCAAAAATTGAACTTTTATTTTGAAAGCGTGTAAGATAAGATATCCAGCAAATCTGTCCCCTCCCCCCAATGTCAAAGTCAATCCTACACCCATCCACGCACTCACAAAAATCTACACACACACACACACAGATGTAGGCATGCATGCACACCCACGCACACGCACAGTCCCACACTTACAGAGTGATGGTTGATAGCTCGGACATCCTGCAGGAATGCTGCACAGCCTGCGCGGGCTCACTGAAGCATTTCTGAGCACAGCTGCTACATCGCACGTGACAAAGACAACAGCAACACAACAAACACAACCGAGACAAACATGTCTTTAGAGACAAACACACGCAGTGGGCGCACTACTATGAAGCAGACGAGACCAAGCACTCTCCACACCCCTCCAAACCCCGCTGGACTGATCTGAGAGGGGCAGTCTGGGGTCAAGACACAGACTGAAAACGACCACTTAGAGACGAAGAAAGCTCGTCCGGCAACAGACAACAGGAAGCCGGCAAGGAGAGTAGGACAAAAAAAGCGTTATCAGCATGAAATCATGAATGAGTCAAAGGCCTAATCATCCACATCACCTCCATGTATAACTTTACATTTACATGTATTCATTTAGCAGACGCTTTTATCCAAAGCGACTTAAAAGACAGAGCTTTACAAAAGAGCATCGGTTACTGAGCATAGCAACGTTACTTTTATACATTTAATACACACTAAACACATAATACCATAAGGTCTCATTCAGGTCTCAGATGTAATAGCCTTTTGTCATCATGGCTTCAAATAAAGAAGCCCAAGCACAGTGTGAGAAAGAGAAGAATACTGTCCTATCAGGGCAAAACACACTGCTACTGAGAATAAGGGAGGGAATAATTGAGGGAAATAGCTACGACAACATGTTCCCTTCTCTGATGTTGTTGGTTGTGAATGCACTTTCGTGAAGGCATTAGGAAAACAGTTAGCTTTAGGGGAATAACTGTGTAAGTGTCAACTTGTTTGTCACTACAGTCGTCCTACTTACAGGTAGATGCTGGACTCATTGCCCCCTATGTCAGGAGACTGAAGCTTCTGGACCAAGATGATTATGATGCCAATGAAGAGGACAAAGTTAATCTGCAGGATGAATGACAGAGAACTGAGATGAAGGACGCAACTTGGTTTTAAGAATAAATCTCTCAATCTCAGAATTGTTCTTAATCTCAATGCATCCTCACTCCCAGTCCCCAGTTTACAACTGATTAGAGATTTTATTTATTTAGATTTTCAATTTATGCTTAACTAAACAAAGAGAACGAAGAATATGGTAAAATATATATATATATATATATATAAAGATAAAGTAAAGATATAGGTATTATACTTTTGATGCTAGATAATAAAATCTATAAATCCAGCTATGTAACCATCACAAAAAGCATGAGTCACTCTCACCATGATAGAAGTCACCACTGGTCCCTTTATGACCCACCAGAGGGCAGTGTTCTCATTTGTATCCCAGCAGCTGCACAACAAGGAGAGAAGAAACTGCTTTTTAAACATCACATCATGTTGGTCAGTGACGTCCTCTTACGCAGATGATGAGTATGGTTAATATCGAGGGGTTAGACGTACCCCGTGTCATCGAAATGTAACCTCAGCACTGCCCACACGGTGACAGAAATGGTGGGTGTTCCTAGACAGTCAAATATGAGAGAAGGGGATAAAAAAATAATTATATAATGTACGGTTAGCTAATAATAGAGTAATAATTATAGATTTAACGTTACGCTGATTAATTCTGACAGTGGAGTTTCTACTGATAACTCTTCTATAGCTGTCAAAGTTCTGCAATTGCTCTAATTATATCTGGTGCCGATAACGTTAGGCTATGAAAACAAGTTTGGATGATAAATTGGATGATAGCGGGTTGTGATTGGATGCCTACCCCAGCCAATGATGGTGTACCAATAGAAATATCGTCGCTCGGGGAAGAACGTCTCCACCAATAAGGTGAAGAGGTAGAGTCCTTCGATGAAGAGCCAGAAGTAGTTGGACATCACACAGTAGTGGAAGAACACCATCACTGCTCTACATGCCACCTGGGAACCACACAACAAGCTAATGTTGTACATTTAATATGCTACTAATATTCCCATCAGTTGGTATCAAATAAGCAGGTGTACATAAGTAGGCAGGTGGAAATGATCGGGCTGTATAGTTCAATGTTGAAAATTAAGTCTTTTTTTGTCCCAGGTAAGCAATAGACTGTTTTCCCCTAAGCATTACACTGGGGAAAGATAATTCAATGTTACCATGTTAATAGAGTCTATATCCTCTGTGGACTTGATAAATTATCTTCTGATCCAATTCAGACCTCAGTGATGTCATTAAGGTGACCTGTGATTGCCATGGTGATGGTGGGGGGGCAACTAGAAGGCTGAGCGAGAGCGACCAGTGAAGCTATTGATATGCTAATGCTCGTATGGTAGATTTCCATAGCCCCACTAAAGGCATAGGAGGTGCTAATTAGTGGTTAGCACAAACACATCAGAACAAAGAGATGCGTGTTGCTGTTCAGCCGTGTTGGATTCATGTTGGTATTCAGGTGGATGAGATAGGATTCTAAGATTTTGACTAAATCAAATGAAACGATGCCTGTTAAGGAATACCAAACCTGGACATTAAAATGGGGAGTCATGTGGCGTAGTCAGTTAAGGAGTTGGGCTAGTAATCAGAAGATAGCCAGTTTGAACCCTGGCTGTGCCAACATAACATCATCTCCTTGGACAAGGCACTTCAGTAGTACTGCAGTACTGTCTGTATACTCTCTGCAGTACTGTCTGTATACTCTCTGCAGTACTGTCTGTATACTCTCTGCAGTACTGTCTGTATACTCTCTGCAGTACTGACTGTGTTCACGCAGTACTACTGACCGTGTGAGCGAAGCAGTGGTTGCTGTCCTCCTCAGCATACAACACTCCGTCCTTGATGAAGACAGAGATGGCCCTCAACATGAAGGAGACAAACAGGTTCATGTGGATGAAGTTCCGAGTGCAGTGGAGCTTTCTGGGAGATTAGGAGTGGAGAGGAGAGATATTTAAGTGTCTGACGGGGCTAACTACATACCATCCAATAGCCATCAACCAGGACTATAAGAAACCACCTATCAGGACACCTCAGGACACTTGGAACGGGTTAGGATTTAGAAAGACCTCAGCTTACCTGAACCTGCACAGTATGACCATGGCTGTGGTGAGAGACACCAGGGATGTGCTGTAACCGACCGTGTACAAGGCCTTGACAGAGGCGTAGTACATATCCTAAAGAAAGCAGACAAGGCACGGATGTTAGTGTTTGATCCCCGTTTACTTCAGCAGGGGCTTCTGGGAAAACGCTGAAAGAGCCGTACCGGTTTAGTGGTGTTGTCGTCAAAGTAGCACGCCTCCTCGTACTGAGGGAAGGGCTCGGACCATCCATCTAGCGTACAGTTTCTAGTGATCTTCCCCATCTCTGAAATGCAAAGCACACATGGATCTCACTGGTGTCAGCATGTGCATGCAGATCAAATGGTCCAAGGTCTGAATCCAACCTTGAAAGTGCCTTTTGGAATATAGGTATTTGCTAAGTGAACACATGATTGTGATTCTGACTAGACTACGTTAGTCATGTACTACCTGTTCCAGTTCCTGTCAGGTGACTACTCTAGAGTCACCGTGGTAACGATGTGTCATTGCCACGTACCGTCCTCAGGCTCCATGAAGGCGTGGAAGAGTTCTGGGCAGTTGACCACCACCTCCTCGCCCACGTTGGCAGCCTGCCAGCAGGTCAGGTTATCCCAGGTCCAGGGGCACGCTACCAGAGCACAGGACACACCACAGACACAGCAGGTACATATCTCACATACCAGAGGACGGTCAGTACTGGACACGTAGCGCTGGGTGTCAGTCCGAGCATCGGAGCCTGAGCTGAAGGCTTGAGAGTTCAAAGAAAAGCCAGATACAGTGACGACGTCATTGATGATGTCACCGTTTCGCCTCTCGTTCTTGTGGTCGGTTTAGGAGAACTGACTGAATTTAGCGTGTTCCAATGTGAAATTCACTACAATTTAGTGATGTTAGTAACGTCTACAAGCTGTCTCTTAAAACCACTTAAACCAAGACATCGCCCCTGATTACGTCTTTGACCTTAGCAAGCTGTCACGGTGCTATCGAGGCAAAATAAGTCTGTGAGGGTATTCAGAGGAGAGGTGGTTATTTATGAGCAGGTTAAATGTCGGTCTTTGTGAGGGTAATGTTCTCACATTTTAGCATATCAATATGTATCAAACGAGCAGAGCAAGAAACGCAGTCAGCCGGCTTGGCTTTTAGTCCAGCTGAATTAGTCATTAAATGTAGCTGGTGGAACCTTCCAGAATGTCTCTTTTATGCTTCTCCATTCTCCAGCTCCGGGACTGACTGTCATTTTTTTCTTTCTCTCACAAAGCCTCTATCTCACACACCTTCTTCCATAGACTGACACTGCACACTGCATGTTCCTTAATATATATCTCTATCTGTCGCTCTCGCTCCCTCTCTCTGAATGGGCCTGCATGATACACTGATAAACAGGATATACTGTGCTATAGAGACAGTTATTATCTCTGCGTGTGTGTGTGTACATGTGTGTGTCCTTGTGTATCTGTATGCGTGTGCGTGCATGTTTGTGTGTGTCTGGGCAGAAAGCCTTTCCTCCTGCCACGGGGCTCTAATCTGTTTGGGTTCTGTCTGGTGAGCTGGACTCGAAGCCAATTACCTTTTAAAGGGCAGCTAGGAGCCAATGAGCAGAGCTGAGAGAGAGAGAGGTAGCCTGCTTGATGAAGCACTGTCTGGATCACTGGGCCAGCACCACCAGCTTAGCTTGGATGCGTCTCAAGTCAATGTGTGTTTTATCGCTAAGTAATAGATAATGTTATTGATACTTTGTGGCAGGCATGAAACAACTGAGAATTTAAAGAATATGATCGATGCTTCATAAATTACCTACACACACACACACACACACACACAGATACATATTCACACTGAAGGAACTGCACATACACTTCTATCTCTTCATAATTGATGGACTAAACACAGCTTGGGCTGAACAACATTAATTGTACAATAATCGTATTCCAGATTCCAATAACAACTCAAACAGAATACTAATGAGCAGGCAGTGATTTCTTACTCTGAAACATCTGCCAGACATGTATTGAACTTTCTACATCAGCCATAGAGAAAACAAACATGATGTCACAGTTCAAAAGAGGCCTGGATTAAATCACAATCTGGTTTCAAATGGAATGTTGCGGCTACAAGCTTTGCTGTTCGATCGATATTTTGAACAAAGGACGCAAGCAATCCAGTCCGGCATGTCAGGCAGGCTATCGTATCACAGTGAGACTGTTCTCAGGTAGGATGAGGTGTCCGTACTATCCTGGCCTATAGGACATGGGTGAAGCGTCTGCTAAATAGAATGAATGTAAAGACCAGCCAGCAAGCATGAACTATATGCTTCGATTATCTGCCACTTCCTTCCTCGCTTTCGCTTGTTTCCATTCCTGAATCGTTGTTCCTCTTTTTCTCTGTTTTCAGCTCTCTCTCTCTCTCTCTCTCTCTCTCTCTCTCTACTCCCCTCTTACTCTCGCTTCCCCAGATGGGTTTCTGCTAACTTGGCGTTTTTAATTTCCGCGGCAAACGATTTGCTGTCAGCAGAACCATAGGGCTGCTCTGTTTCCAGGGACAGTAAAGGAGATAGGGATCAGTTAAAGGGGCGGTTCAGGCCAATGAGTCTGACCACAAGGTCTGGAATAGTCTGTGTAGTCAGGTGCTCTAGGCTAAGGTTGTTTTTTTAGCATGAAAGCTAAATTGCATTATACAAAAACAAATTTTCGGCAAGACAGTTCTCTGATGCTGTGCTTTCCTGGTAAAAGATGGCTCAGAAATCTACGCCACGTCAATCAATCTCCCTGACGTTTCATTAGTCATTTCGGATTATATAAAACCCTCTTCTTAACATCTCAGAGATGTACACAGAGTAAAGTAACCACTGCACATCAAGACCACCCGCTGTTCAGTCTGGTGGGCCGGGCCATGACCAGTGGAGCGCCCCTAAGATGAGAAATGATCTGGACCAAAAGCTCCTTCCAAAACCTGTTATTCTCCATCCTTCAGTGGCCCCCTTCTCCCTCTCCAGAGTGGCCTTGTAGCTGCCAACAAGCACATGAGTCAGAGAGGAGGCTAAGACACATTCTGCTCGTCTGTTACTTCTCAGTTGCTTGTGGCTAATAAAAACCCTCTCTCTGTCCAACAGCATGATTGCTTCCAGATTTGACATTCTTGATTCCCGTGTTTATTTTAAAGAGGCTCCGGAGGGAAACATGAGAGAGAGAAGCTGTATAAAAACCTAAAAACAGACAAACAGGCTCACAAACGTGCACACACATCCATATTCAGGCCCCTACCATATTCAAGGTCGTCACCAGGGTCATGCAGCTCCATCTTTTTCATGCACTTCTCGTGTTCCCGTTGAAGAATGCAGCTGAAGAGCTCTGAATGCATGGAGGCCACCTGGAAATACACAGACACAGACCTGAAAACACACTGGAAACACACTGAAAACACACTGGAAACACACTGAAAACACACTGGAAACAGACTGGAAACACATTGAAAACACACTGGAAACACACTGGAAACACACTGAAAACACACTGGAAACACACTGAAAACACACTGGAAACACACTGAAAACACACTGGAAACACACTGGAAACACACTGGAAACAGACTGGAAACACACTGAAAACACACTGAAAACACACTGGAAACACACTGAAAACACACTGAAAACACACTGAAAACACACTGGAAACACACTGAAAACACACTGGAAACACACTGGAAACACACTGGAAACACACTGGAAACACACTGAAAACACACTGGAAACAGACTGGAAACACACTGAAAACACACTGAAAACACACTGGAAACACACTGAAAACACACTGAAAACACACTGGAAACACACTGAAAACACACTGGAAACACACTGGAAACACACTGGAAACACACTGAAAACACACTGGAAACACACTGGAAACACACTGGAAACAGACTGGAAACACACTGAAAACACACTGAAAACACACTGGAAACACACTGAAAACACACTGAAAACACACTGAAAACACACTGAAAACACACTGGAAACACACTGGAAACACACTGGAAACACACTGAAAACACACTGGAAACAGACTGGAAACACACTGAAAACACACTGAAAACACACTGGAAACACACTGAAAACACACTGAAAACACACTGGAAACACACTGAAAACACACTGAAAACACACTGGAAACACACTGAAAACACACTGAAAACACACTGAAAACACACTGGAAACACACTGAAAACACACTGGAAACACACTGGAAACACACAGACACACTCAGCATGAACGCCCACAAATATAGTAAACCTAAACAGGAAAATAATTCAACCTCTACTACAAAGACAGTTTTACTAAATGTACTGAACACAGCTCAGGTACACTCAGTCTGTAGATATGAGCGGAGAAGAACGGTTCCTACTTCTGAAAGATACTATTCGCCTTGCTCCTGTCAGTGTCATGATGGCTCATGCATTTCCCCTGGATTCATTTCTCTTGTTTTTCTCCTCTCGGCTTCTCCTCCTCCCTCTGCAGCCTCACCCCACCCCCCCTCCCCTCTTCCCCCCTCCCCGGTGAGTGATGTGATCCTCACCTTCCCTCTGCAGACCCTCTCATCCTCCTCCCCACCATCAAACACGCATCCTTGGTCACAGCCACTGATGGAACTAGCCTCATTACCGGCCATGTGATTACCTCCCATTGGAGAATGAGGCTGTGGACCAAGACACCTTCATCTTTTTCATCTTCAAAGATTGCACGCGCCCCGTGTTGTCAACCCTTTGTATTTGATAATGACAAACACTTATGTTGCTTAGCACCAGCTCGTTTGTCATCGAGTCGTGGGCCAGCCTTCACAGTTGTGTGTCTGGTTCCACTTACACAAATGCTACGAAAACATCAGAATGTGGAAGTGGAGGGACGTGCTGGAGAAACATCGTACCGTAAGTTGATGACGAGACATCTTCTGTGTCTGAACACGGAACATCTCTCACTGACCCACGCATGAACGCACACACAAAGAGGCGCACAGACACACACGCAGAAAAAACACACACAGAGAAACACACAAACACAAACATTCCGGAAGAGAACAAGCAGCTGTCTCCGGGGGTAACTGTAGCTGTTGTTGATGATGATGATGGCGTGTCAGTGTCTCTCATCTCCTTAGCAGCCCAGCTGTGAACGGTCACATATTCTAGACCAGGGGTGCCCGATCTTGGTCCTCGAGAGCCCTTTTCCTGAAGGTTTTAGATGTTTCCCTGCTCCAGCACACCTGATTCTAATGAATGGGTCGTTATCAAGCTCTGTGGAAGCCTCATAATGATCATTCATTACAGTGATCAGGTGTGCCTTAGCAGGGAAACACTTCTACCACTGTCAGGATATAGGCTCTCGAGGACCAGGATTGGGCACCCCTGTTCTAGACAAATCACTGGAGTGTGAAAACACATCCAGAATACCTTCCTAATAGTGACTGGAGAAAGCAAAGGCCACTTAAATGACCAAACCAGTCTCCTCAAACCTCCCCTTTCCCTCTCATCTCATCCACCTCCTACCTGCGAGAACATCCCTGTCCAGATAAGTCCACCATTTTGGATCCGTACACCCTGCAGTTTCCCTCCCTCCACCCCCGGCCTATCTGACAGAAGCAGAGAGCTCAGCTGCAGTCACCTGCAGAGATCATAAAACTTTAATTCCCTCCCCCCCAGACTGCCAGCAGAACATGGACATCACACACCAGACGAAGCGCTGAGGGTGACAAAAAGCAGTGTTGCTCATATCCTCAGATGGAGAGGGGTGTTATGGCTAAAAGAGGGGATGGTAGGGCTACCCTTTCACCCCTCGGGGGGCAGAAAAAAAACAATGGCGTATGAACCATGATTTGCATTGCTCCATGGCACATAGCATGAACGCGACACAGCACAACGCCATTGGAAGATCAGCCCTCATTCTCTGTCTTAGCTTCCGCTTCCGCCCACGAGCTTTACTGCAGTTGGGCTGAGGACCGTCTCTTCATCCCCCTGTCCCTTCTGCTGTGGAGGTCAGGCCTGGTCAGCAGCCTGCAGCCAGACAGGAGCGCGGAGCTGGGAGCATGGCTGAGGCGCTGGAGTAGCATATGGCGTTTTCATCAAACCGCCCGCAGCTCCCAACCACACATGAACCCACAACAGCACCCCAGAGGGGGACGGGTCGACGACGCACACACACACCCTGAACATGCGCGCACACGCCTCCAGAGCACGCGTGTACACCGCAGACACACCCACACAGACAGATGCGTAAAACACAAAGACATCTGTGCACGGTACCCTCACTTGTAGTTACGTCCTCAATTCAGACCCCCCCCCCCCTCAAACCTCAGCATGCAGAGACCCTGCCTGTGATGTTGTCAGCAGAGTGGTTCTGTACTCACCAAGGGCAGGAGCAGGCTGGCAGTCAGGAAGTAGCTCCTCATTGTGTCCTGTGAAGTCGAGCGCTCCAAGACGCGCTGCAGTGCTGTTCTAGTGAGGGTCTGTGTGTACTTGTGTGTGTGTACTTGTGTGTGTGTGTGTATGCGTTCACAGGAATCCCCTGAGAGAGCTCCACTTGGTTCTACGGCAATCCGACATCAAGATGTCTGAAACATAGGAGCACACAACCGTCAGAAGCACACACACACACACACACACGCGCGCGCGTGCTCGGGCACACAATCCCAAACAGCATTATAGCACCCATTCGACACGGTGTCCTGCTCGTAATGACATGCGCACCCTGGTATTGTCCCCCTGTTTAGCGTGTGTGTTCATCAGCCTGGTGGCGTTCCCTGACAGCTTTGTGTAATGAGGGGTGGGGGGGCAAGAGGAGGAGAGGCGAGGGCTCGGTGGGGGGTTATTAGGTATTTTCAGTCATGACACCGTGACCGTAATGAGATGGAGATTGTCAGGGAGGGAGCAGCTAGAGAAGCGTGATGATGCTGGTGTGTGAGTGCAGCAGACACAGAGCCCCTGTGTCCACCCCCTCCATCCCCGCCCCGGATCTTAGTCATCCCCAAAACTTCCCGGAAAAAAAACGGATGAATCACGGCAAATGTTCAGCGCGCGCACACACACTCACTCACTCTCACACACACACAAAAAACACAACAAATGCACATACAATCCTGAATATATACAAACACAAGGACTCAACACACACAAAAACACAAACACACACAAGATTGTCTCCATCTCTACCCTCTAGTTGCAAATCCAATTACTCCTAAGCCAGCTCTCGGTTGCTTTATCAAATAATAGAACAGCTTGTGCTTAGGGGAAAAACTCCGAGATACAGAGAAGGATAGTGCCTGTCAAATAGGGATGCTACTAGCCTGGACGGGACTCAGAGGAGCAGGAGATGGGCTTTCTCCACCAAACCAAATCAGTAAAGTCAAAGGTCATCGCTCTTTAGGACAAACATCAACAATGCAGTTCGATTGTTATCGTTTGACCTACTGCCCGGAAAAAACATTGAAGTCGGCGTTCAACATACGTGACCGAGTGGTCAACGAGTAGCAGGAAATTCCAAATGCGGATCTTGTCTGCTGGGGCAGAGCATTGGGCTACACCTCCGCTGGGTGCTGGAGTGACGTGGGCCCCCAGTGACAGTGTTCACACAGCAGATGTCAGCCATGTCTGTGTAGGAGTGAGGGCCCCTGGGGTTCTGAGGAGCCATGTTGAGGACAACACACTGAGAGAGTGAACACTACAGAAGATCAAGGACCCAATATTAAAGACTCCAGGTCTTCCCATTCATAGATTTGATCGTGGATGAAATTGATTATTGGTCATTTTATCGGGCGAGTTTGGGACAGCAATGAAACTAGACTTGTGTGTCTCTTTGTGTTCGTGGGAAGGCTAATTGGCACACACACACAAACACACACACACACACACACAAGCCAAGCACAGTTACACATACATGATTTCCCTCAACATCCTTTTCATATCTTGACAATTTTACTACTTTAGTTCATATGTAGGCCATGTCCTTACTTCACACAGTGTGGGAAAGATTCTGCAAAAAAAACGTTTTTGACTTCTTTCTAAAATAGATCTCAGTGACAACAACATCACAATTCCCATCTTGTACAAAATCGTCTGCTTGTTCTGTGTAAGATTTCCAAGCCACTGAGCATAATTCATTTAAACCCTCAAGAAATGCTACACATGCAATATCATCACAGACGAAAGGCAATGGTTTTAAGAATTATTTCCTACTAACACGCCTCGACGAGCCTTTAAAACATATTTTAACGATGATGATCGTATTTAAAAATATATATATATTACCATTACATCTAAATGAATTGCATATATTTTTCGGAGGGTAAGTAATCTGAAACGTTTGGTAGATTTGCAGGATATCACATGTTTTATGCATGTATGTATCACGCAATAGTTTGCAACATTTCAGAAACCTTCATTGCATGGATGGCTTGTTGTTTATCCAAGATACTGATGGATAAACAAAAAAGGATTAGTCAATCACTCTGTCAATAAAACATGACATTTCGTTCACCATCGAGCTATTCCTTATAACTGCCCTTAGCCCTTGAAAGCAAAAACGCCAGCATAGTCTCCGTATAGGACTCTGACATAACATGTTCCACAACCAGCAAGCTCCCTGGAGAGAGTCACCCGTCCCGATACTACCCGAACACAAATTCAGTCAGTCTGTCACTTTTATTCCTCATTAAGAGAACATATCGAGATGGTGTTTTGCATTTGAAACATTCTCTCTTTCATCTCCGGTAACCAATTAACTCACTTGCATTTATAACAAGTCAGCCTTGAAATACTGGAATGTGTCTAACAGCTACACGCCAAGAACAAACACACAGGAGGGCACAGATCTTCTACAGTAAAAGCTTCAATAATAAAATCGCGCAATAGTACTGAATCTTACCATGCAGCCATTGGTCTCAGTGGAACTGTAATCTTTACCCTCCTTACTGAAGAAAAAGAGACAATCCGGTCCTCTGGAAGAGTTGGAAACATGCAGACTGGTGAGCTCGTGTTCAAATGACAGGTAGTGCTGCTGCTGCTGCAGCGCGCGCTCACCGAGGCTGTACCATGCAGAGGGGTGTCTGCAGCAGAGGGGTGTCTACACCATGCAGAGGGGTGTCTGCAGCATGCAGAGGGGTGTCTGCAGCATGCAGAGGGGTGTCTGTACCATGCAGAGGGGTGTCTGCAGCATGCAGAGGGGTGTCTGCAGCATGCAGAGGGGTGTCTGCAGCAGAGGGGTGTCTGCAGCATGCAGAGGGGTGTCTGCAGCATGCAGAGGGGTGTCTGCAGCAGAGGGGTGTCTGCAGCAGAGGGGTGTCTGTACCATGCAGAGGGGTGTCTGTACCATGCAGAGGGGTGTCTGTACCATGCAGAGGGGTGTCTGTGTCTCTGGACACTCCCATCCGCCCCAACACTACAACTTCTGATTCACGACGCGTAAACCCTGTCTCGCGGATGTTCTCTATGTGAAATAGAGAATGAAGACAGATTGTAACAATTACTTAAGCAGCCAGCTATTACACGTGCCGTCTCGCGCAGCCGCCCCCGTGGAGCATTTAAAGGAAACTGGGGAACAGCAGATAAAGTCAAGTATAAAGTTCATAAACATAGATTCGGCTATGTACGCACTTTAACGTATGTTCATTAAATGATTTAACATATCCCAGCGGTGAAGGGATGGTGTGCTGATTTAAACCTTAATGCACATATTTGTTTCAATCCTTAGGATAAAAACTACTCACAGCAAATGATGCCTCGGATGCCTTCCTTAATACCAGCTGAATTTGCACAAGAGCTTCAAAGTTGGTAACCAAAGCAACATGGATGACAACCATATCGGCCACTCGACTAAACCGCTGGCAAAACTAGTTTGGATCATCGGGTTCAGGACCCTGGACAGCGGTATTCAATCGAACCCACGCTGTGAAAATGACTAAACTGCCTACTTCCATGTTCCAGTGTAGGTTGGACTGTTATGATCGAGTTTTCCTAAGACAGTGAGTGGTATTTACAGTGTCAAGTCAGTAAACTGTGTGTCTAAAAGGGCGGATGATCATTTAACCAGCATTCAGATCGAGCATCACACGAAGATTGATTACCCAGCTTGGCTGATTGGATAGATGGCCTATAAATCAATGATTGCACCAACAAATGCTATCCGCTTTCTCCAAGTTTTGGGTAGAATTATACTTTAATATGCTCCAAGAATATGTATCTTTACACCTGCTTTTTCTATTAGCTGTAAATGTGATCAGCTGGTGTAATATGGCCTAGAAGAGGGTTCTAGTCCTCTGAGGGGAGGCCGCCGCAGCAGCAGGAAAACAGGAATGTTCTAGAGAAACAGAACCATGTAAGAGAACAGAAACAACATCCATCCCACAGTACCTACAGTGGATACCAATACGTTGCAATGCTATTTCACATCATGCAAAGTTGATATCAAAGATTATAATGAACATTTCAGAACATGGATAGATTGTTGTGTCTCCCCAGTGTTGGACCTCAGAAGAGGTAGTTAGGACACAGCCAGGGATCACGCTGGGTTTATCAGAGAAAATGGCGCCGCGTGAGTGGCCGCTGGTTACAGCAGCTCTGAACTTTCTTAGGTCTTTTTAGTGGTTTTATCTCTTTATTATCTGTTTTTGTTTTGCCTTTTTCTACTTTTGTTCTGCTGCTGTGGCAAGTGAAATTCCCCCGTTGTGGGATTAATAAAGTATATCTAATCTAATTGGAGAGATCAGCCTCGACCACGGGAGCTTCCACCTCCAGAAGGAGGCTCAGGGAAGGCTGCCGCTGGTCTGAGGTGACCTCCGTACTGACTGCCTTCATCGTTGGATCATGGTTAGCCATGACCGGTCCATGGAGAGCTTCCTCCATGTTAACTGCAGGACTTCTGACCTGAGCAGAGATCTCAGTGGCCACCTCTCTTCCGTCTTCAGAGTTTAAAACATTTTAGCCCACACTATACACTGCAACTGGCAAAACGTGTCAATGGATTCACAAGGAAACAGTGAGGTGTTTAACTTCTGCAACTGTGTCTTTTACCCTTGAGAGCTCTGGCTTCTTCCAGAAGATCTTTCATGGGAACATCAGGGGTAGCAGCTGCAGTGGTGATGTCACACATCTGGCTGGACATGTCCTCGGTCACATCAGTCTCCATGTTTCCCTTTCAGCAAAAAGAGTATCATTAAGTACATGTGCTGCAGGTTTCTCTGAACCGAACACATACAAATGGCGGGAAGATCTTATTTTGAGCTCTATTTACATGTATGTACTGTATGCCATTGAAAAACAAAGACACGATTACAATACCTCCATGTCATCCATGACAGTTTGATCACAGAACATGTCACATCCAGACCATCATGTTCTCTGCTGTCATGTCCAAGTAGCCTGAAGGATGTCACAGCCTGCTCAAACCTCTGGAAGAGGGCAACGATAATGTTCATCACCACTCTGGGAGAGCTAGAACCCATCGCCGTGAAATCCTGTGGAGTGAGTACGGAGCTGGCCATATCTTCCACAAGCCTGATGACACCTCCAAAGGTTGCCTTCGCCCACGCCATGCCCCTCCATGGAGGTGAGGTCTGGCTGCTCACACTCCTGCTCCTCTCTGTCCTCCAGACAGAAGCTGAAGGTAGCTGTCACCAGCTCTGGGACCAGCTGTTCAGCTCTTTGGAGCAGGATTGATAAGCCTGGCACTTGACACTTTGGGGACTCTGCATGCATCCTCAGCAGGAGGAAAGGACTCCCTCCCTCTGTTCATGTCATGTGTGGCACTGCAGGTAAAGATGGAAAACAGGGAGTGGAGAAGACTCCTGACCTCAGCTTTGGCTGATGGTCTGATCATGCTCAGGAGCATTTCAAGTCCCTCCAAGGTGACCTAGAAGAATTTCCTGAGTTCTCCTGAGATGTTTCTCTCAATCTCCTCCAGCATAGAGCAGTGGAGGACATGTTGAGATCTGCAGAAGTAGACATATGTGTGACTGGACACACATTATCAGTGAATGTTACAGAATTGTCCAAAGTGAGCGTAAAGCTTATTTACGCTGGTCCGAATCTTTCCAATTCTAACAGAGAATGTCTCACGTGTTCCAAGGTGACTTGCTCAGGAACATCTCCCAGCTTCTTCAGGATGAGGAACTGTCGTATAATGTTTCTCTGCAAGATACATACTGAATTTACTGGTCTATGGAGATGGTTGTAGTGATAAATGCTATCAGTCCAATAGTACAATCTTACCTCTCCTTTGCAGAAATCCATCATTGATTACAGCCCTATAGAATGAGATAATGATGATGTTTTAAATAAACATTTGTTGCAGACATGTTAAACATTATTAGATCTGACGTAGGCCTAGAAATTTGAAAAACGATCTGTAATATCGAGGCCAAGAGGATGCAGGTTTTCAAACCAAACACCATGCCAGATGATTTCAATAAGTGGAGAAACTCGTTAGTGAAATCAGCTGGTGTAGTGCTTGGTTTACAGAAAACCCACACTAAACTACAATACAATGTTCGACAGGTGAGAAGTAGTTTGTTATGTCAGGCTGCGTTTTCACTGTGTTTAAAATTGTCCTTTGAAAAATGAGACCGCACCACATATTCAGTGTTACATGATGTGACTGATTAGAGTACTTAACGCACACCAAGAAGCAGACAAGGAACCGATGATTGAAGTAACTTTTTCGATTAAATACTTAGCTTACTAAATAGGCCGTTTAGCCGTGTTGATTTTCCGGTGAATGATTAAACCGCTTGTATCAAAGTTATAGATGTAGTTTTTGAAATGTTGAGTACCATTCTTACCCTTTTGTTATGCCGCTCCTGTCCCGCGCATTATGCGTGGGCACCAAGGCACAAAGTGATCAGGGGGGCACCGAAGTTTTTTTTTTTTTTTTTTTTTTTTTGGGGGGGGGGGGCAGCAAAAGTATGACATATTAGTCATAATATATATTTTTAAACATCTATACCTGTTCCCGGTGCTGCAGTATATTTCAAAAAACAGGCTATATCAGTTGATAATTTCAGCTAGGCAGCAGACTCGTCTACTCTCCTATTTTTACCTCTAATAGCAAGAAAAACAAACTTTGAATCAATGGCTGCAGAGCCGTTTCCATGGTAAATGCTCTCTACCACCTCCAGATTACCATCAAGTGCTTATGCCCTTACTGGTTACCTGAAGAAAACAGATGGACCTTACTGTAAAGGTCTACAGTACTTTGCAGTTCTGGGGATTTCACTGCTTCTTGATATATTTTCCAATTAATTCGGTTGATTTGTATGCACAGCAAGTGGAGAAGAGAGTTGTCGACACATTATTTATTGCCTTGTACTGTAGGCCTACAGGCAGATTTGACAAAACCTCAATGATTTTCTTCGAATTTGCTAGTCTATGACAGATAGTTCACCAGTTATTTGAGATATATCTACAATATGAATACATTAAGCCATTACATGTGATACAAATATTGATTAGAATGACTTATTCTTAAGGAAGCCTGTCTGAATTGTCAAAGGCTTCACCTGAAAGTTCAGTCAGTAACAGTTCAGTCCTGTAACAGACTGTCAACAGTGGATGTGTCTGGCCTTTCTTTCTCCTTCGTGCCTTCGTTAGGCTGTCTCGGCCTCTTCAGAGAGCGTGATGCCCATCTCCTCCACTCAATAAGGCTCTCCACAGGAACCTACCTCTCCCTCAGCCCCCCCCCCCCCCCCCCCCCCCACTACACTTTGGCCTCAACAAGATCCCTGGCAGCTGGATCGCCATGGCAACTCAGCTCCAACGCAATGTGGAAGGGATGTTTGGAGCGGTCGTGTGCCGAGGGTGTTCACAGCCTCATCCCAGTAGGGGCTCGGCCGGAGACCCGTGGAGACGTGGTGGGACTCGGTCTTTCTTATCCTGCCCCCCCGCCTCCTCTTGGTTATCCCTCACTCCTCTCTTTCCCGCTGGGTTTTAGTACGGTGAGGAATGAATCATTGTGCTCATTCACATGAAAAGGCAGAGACGGAGGAAGAACACAGGTTTAGACAGTCTGCCAAGTCCACCGCATAATGAACCATCCGTGTTTGGAGTTGAGAACTGCAGTTGTCAGCCGAGCCAAGACAAACGAGGACAAGTGTTTGCATTGCCTTCAGTTTGATAGTGGTTCTACTGCTCCACAACGCACCGCACAGTTTATTCATAACATTTACTGCCAGACAGCAAGGCAGTAAATACCGTTTTAATGTATTTCAGGCTGGTAGAATTCAATATCTACAAAGTAAAGTCTGTCAGGGGATTTGTAAGCTGAAGCTGACAGTGATCGGGATGTTCCAGACCATTCTGTTCCTCTGACAAGGCTGTTCAAAAGCTTTTGATTGCCTTTAATGTGCACTGTGCTCTGCAGAATGACTTGATGAAAGCATGCTGTATAATTGCAGGTCGTCTCAAGATGGGTGACACGACGTTCACACATGACTGACAGATGTCCTTACACAAACTTTTCCCTTCGAAAAAAAAACAAAACAAAAACGTTTAAACAAGAGCTAAATAATGTGTTGGTGTTCTGTGCGGATGGTGTGTGTGTGTGTGTGTTGAAGCATGCACGTGTGTGTGTTTGAGTCAGTATTTAAAGTGATGACAAGATGTTGAATACAAGGTGAACTACAGATGATTATTAATTCAACACTCTTATCATATTTCAGGAAAGACATCATGACATTCCAAGCCATGCATCTGATATGTCAGATCAATACTTCAGCAACTGTACGGTAAACACACACACATAATCACACACAGCCCTACTACATACCATTCGGTACATATTAACAATTATTATTGTCCAGATAAAGATTGCTATTCATATATCAGCCCACAGTCACCTCCACCAACACCACAATTGCGGATCAATCAGAGATGCTGGGTACGAAATATTGATGGAAAGGTTCTCATTAAAAACCCAAGTGGCATTAATGAGTAAGAGGTGTTAGACAGTCCTCTGGTGCTGCTGACGGGTCCTCCTACACAGAACCATGAATCAAATCTCATTCTCACATGCAGAGACAGGTTTCTGCGTGGAAATCACATTGACCAAATTATTTACAGAACATGTGAAACATGTTTACCACATGCAAGGTGTTTTATCGGGAAAAGGACAAACTGTACTGAGGGAAAATGAGCCGCAATACTCTCGAGGTGCCGTTTAGAGACACAGATAAAAGTTTTCCTTCCCTGTCACAATCAACCAAATAAATGCACAATCCACAGCGGCAAGACAAACCCTGCACGCTCATTTGGCATTTATAAAAGGTTCATTTATAAAGAGTGTGTGTTCTGAACACACTGTACTGTAGATGTCCAAGCCTGAACAACACAACCTGAAAGCTGATCGCATGAGCTGCCCTTTTCCTGCTTGCTGCTATTCTAGACAAAACACTTAAAAGCATCAAAGAAGTGAAGTCACGCTGGGTCCTGCGGATTTTAAAAACACTGCAGGAAACCTTGTTTGTTCACGTACACCTCTCACGTGCACCTTCTCATGGACTGGAACACTGTTAGATGTTAAGGCTCGCACACAACAATGAATAGATTGGTCCTGATGAGGCTGGATTATTTTTAGGGCGAGTTGAACAATCAAGTCAAATATTTCTTTTAATTAGTACACTTATAAGTGATGGCAAAAATTGGGAAGAGGATTAAAGCCACTGTGAGAAAAAATATGAGTTCTGACTTTTTTTCTCAGAATTCTGACTTTAATCTCAAAATTCTGACTTTTTTTCTCAGAATTCTGACTTTACTCTCAATTCTGACTTTAATCTCAGAATTCTGACTTTAATCTCAGAATTTTGACTTTAATCTCAGAATTCTATATTCTAATTCTAACAATAACAAGGGCGCAACACTGTAAAAATAAATAAATAAACCTACATGTTCCTTCGCGGCGTAAATGGTTTGTGTGACACTGCACTTGACTCAGCCTCAAATTGAGTCGAAGAAATCACAAATCCATTTCTTCCCTGCTGAATAATTATACTTAATGTGTCTGCTTGAAGAGAGAAAAGCACTTTCAGAGGCAAGAACCCAACCTGGCTTCAGCTCCTCATTTGAGTTGGACAGGAAATCATCAAGGGAATGGTCTGAGTTAATGCTTCAAACCTACCAGTTCAGATAAGCGCATTCTCAGTCCGCACATATGTTTGTAAATGTGCCATTAGAGCAGAAACGTTTTTTTTTTTTGGACAAAAAAATAAAAAAGTAAAATGCAGCGTGAGAAGTATAATCCACAGCATGGTTGTGTTGGAGTTGTGTTGATTAATAGTTGCCAGGATCAGCGGGTAATCATTGTTATCTTGTCTTGGCCCTTTGG